>JAOPSE010001576.1:0-128968 GCA_029449295.1 Zea luxurians
TTTGTCAAAAATAGCCATGAATGACTATTTTCAATAATATCGAAGGCTAACACCTACGGATTTTTGACCAAGAAATGGTCTCCACCAGAAATCCAAGAATGTGATCTATGGCAAGGAAACATATGTGGGGTGAGGTGTATGAGTGTCTGGTTGATGATCAATGGCCACACAACCCCCATTTATGTCGAAAATAGCCATGAACGACCATTTTCAATAATACCGAAGGCCAATACCTACGAATTTTTGACCAACAAATGGTCTCCACGAGAAATCCAAGATTCTGATCTATGGCAAGAAAACATATGTGGGGTGAAGTGTACGAGCCTCTGGTCGATGATCAATGGCCACACAACCCCCATTTTTGTCGAAAATAGCCATGAACGACCATTTTCAATAATACCGAAGGCTAACACGTACGGATTTTTGACCAAGAAATGGTCTCCACCAGAAATCCAAGAATGTGATCTATGGCAAGGAAACATATGTGGGGTGAGGTGTATGAGCCTCTGGTCGATGATCAATGGCCACACAACCCCATTTTTGTCGAAAATAGCCATGAACGACCATTTTCAATAATATCGAAGGCTAACACCTACGGATTTTTGACCAAGAAATGGTCTCCACCAGAAATCCAAGAATGTGATCTACGACAAGGAAACATATGTGGGGTGAGGTGTATGAGCCTCTGGTCGACGATCAATGGCCACACAACCCCCATTTTGCCGAAAATAGCCATGAATGACCATTTTCAATAATACCGAAGGCTAACACGTACGAGTTTTTAACCAAGAAATGGTTTCCACCAGAAATCCAAGAATGTAATCTATGGCAAGGAAACATATGTGGGGTGAGGTTTATGAGCCTCTAGTCGATGATAAATGGCCACACAACCCCCCATTTTTTATGAAAATAGCCATGAGCGACCTTGAAAATAGCCATGAGCGACCATTTTCAATAATACTAGAGGCTAACACCTACGGATTTTAGACCAAGAAATGGTCTCCACCAGAAATCCAAGAATGTGATCTATGGCAAGGAAACATATGTGGGGTGAGGTGTATGAGCGTCTGGTCGATGATCAATGGCCACACAACCCCCATTTTTGTCGAAAATAGCCATGAACGACCATTTTCAATAATACCGAAGGCTAACACCTACGGATTTTTGACCAAGAAATGGTCTCCACCAGAAATCCAAGAATGTGATCTATGGCAAGGAAACATATGTGGGGTGAGGTGTATGAGCCTCTGGTCGATGATCAATGGCCACACAACCCCCATTTTTGTCGAAAATAGCCATGAACGACCATTTTCAATAATACCGAAGGCTAACACCTACGGATTTTTGACCAAGAAATGGTCTCCACCAGAAATCCAAGAATGTGATCTATGGCAAGGAAACATATGTGGGGTGAGGTGTACGAGCATCTGGTCGATGATCAATGGCCACACAACCCCCATTTTTGTCAAAAATTGCCATGAACGACTATTTTCAATAATACCGAAGGCTAACACCTACGGATTTCTGACCAAGAAATCGTCTCCACCAGAAATCCAAAAATGTGATATATGGCAAGGAAACATATGTGGGGTGAGGTGTACGAGACTCTGGTCGATGATCAATGGCCACACAACCCCCATTTTTGTCGAAAATAGCCATGAACGACATTTTCAATAATACCAAATGCTAACACCTACAGATTTTTGACCAAAAATGGTCTCCACCAGAAATCCAAGAATGTGATCTATGGCAAGGAAACATATGTGGGGTGAGGTGTACGAGCCTCTGGTCGATGATCAATGGCCACACAACCCCCATTTTGCCGAAAATAGCCATGAATGACCATTTTCAATAATACCGAAGGCTAACACGTACGAGTTTTTAACCAAGAAATGGTCTCCACTAGAAATCCAAGAATGTGATCTATGGCAAGGAAACATATGTGGGGTGAGGTGTATGAGCCTCTGGTCGATGATCAATGGCCACACAACCCCCATTTTTGTCGAAAATAGCCATGAACGACCATTTTCAATAATATCGAAGGCTAACACCTACGGATTTTTGACCAAGAAATGGTCTCCACCAGAAATCCAAGAATGTGATCTACGACAAGGAAACATATGTGGGGTGAGGTGTATGAGCCTCTGGTCGACGATCAATGGCCACACAACCCCCATTTTTGTCGAAAATAGCCATGAATGACCATTTTCAATAATACCGAAGGCTAACACCTACGGATTTTTGACCAAGAATTGGTCTCCACCAGAAATCCAAGAATGTGATATATGGCAAGGAAACATATGTGGGGTGAGGTGTATGAGCCTCTGGTCAACGATCAATGGCCACACAACCCCCATTTTGCCGAAAATAGCCATGAATGACCATTTTCAATAATACCGAAGGCTAACACGTACGAGTTTTTAACCAAGAAATGGTCTCCACCAGAAATCCAAGAATGTGATCTATGGCAAGGAAACTTATGTGGGGTGAGGTGTATGAGCCTCTGGTCGATGATCAATGGCCACACAAACCCCATTTTTGTCGAAAATAGCCATGAACGACCATTTTCAATAATATCGAAGGCTAACACCTACGGATTTTTGACCAAGAAATGGTCTCCACCAGAAATCCAAGAATGTGATCTATGGCAAGGAAACATATGTGGGGTGAGGTGTATGAGCCTCTGGTCGACGATCAATGGCCACACAACCCCCATTTTTTATGAAAATAGCCATGAGCGACCATTTTCAATAATACTAGAGGCTAAGACCTACGGATTTTTGACCAAAAATGGTCTCCACCAGAAATCCAAGAATGTGATCTATGGCAAGGAAACATATGTGGGGTGAGGTGTATGAGCCTCTGGTCGATGATCAATGGCCACACAACCCCCATTTTTGTCGAAAATAGCCATGAATGACCATTTACAATAATACCGAAGGCTAACACCTACGGATTTTTGACCAAGAAATGGTCTCCACCAGAAATCCAAGAATGTGATCTACGACAAGGAAATATATGTGGGGTGAGGTGTATGAGCCTCTGGTCGACGATCAATGGCCACACAACCCCCATTTTGCCGAAAATAGCCATGAGCGACCATTTTCAATAATATTAGAGGCTAAGACCTACGGATTTTTGACCAAGAAATGGTCTCCACCAGAAATCCAAGAATGTGATCTATGGCAAGGAAACATATGTGGGGTGAGGTGTATGAGCCTCTGGTCGATGATCAATGGCCACACAACCCCCATTTTTGTCGAAAATAGCCATGAACGACCATTTTCAATAATATCGAAGGCTAACACCTACGGATTTTTGACCAAGAAATGGTCTCCACCAGAAATCCAAGGAATGTGATCTACGATAAGGAAACATATGTGGGGTGAGGTGTATGAGCCTCTGGTCGACGATCAATGGCCACACAACCCCCATTTTGCCGAAAATAGCCATGAACGACCATTTTCAATAATACCGAAGGCTAACACCTACGGATTTTTGACCAAGAAATGGTCTCCACCTAGAAATCCAAGAATGTGATCTATGGCAAGGAAACATATGTGGGGTGAGGTGTACGAGCATCTGGTCGATGATCAATGGCCACACAACCCCCATTTTTGTCAAAAATTGCCATGAACGACTATTTTCAATAATACCGAAGGCTAACACCTACGGATTTCTGACCAAGAAATCGCCTCCACCAGAAATCCAAAAATGTGATATATGGCAAGGAAACATATGTGGGGTGAAGTGTTCGAGACTCTGGTCGATGATCAATGGCCACACAACCCCCATTTTTGTCGAAAATAGCCATGAACCACATTTTCAATAATACCAAATGCTAACACCTACGGATTTTTGACCAAAAATGGTCTCCACCAGAAATCCAAGAATGTGATCTATGGCAAGGAAACATATGTGGGGTGAGGTGTACGAGCCTCTAGTCGATGATCAATGGCCAAACAACCCCCATTTTTGCCGAAAATAGCCATGAATGACCATTTTCAATAATACCGAAGGCTAACACGTACGGATTTTTGAACCAAGAAATGGTCTCCACCAGAAATCCAAGAATGTGATCTATGGCAAGGAAACATATGTGGGGTGAGGTGTATGAGCCTCTGGTCGATGATCAATGGCCACACAACCCCCATTTTTGTCGAAAATAGCCATGAACGACCATTTTCAATAATACCGAAGGCTAACACCTACGGATTTTTGACCAAGAAATGGTCTCCACCAGAAATCCAAGAATGTGATCTATGGCAAGGAAACATATGTGGGGTGAGGTGTACTGAGCCTCTGGTCGATGATCAATGGCCACACAACCCCCATTTTTGTCGAAAAATAGCCATGAACGACCATTTTCAATAATACCGAAGGCTAACACCTACGGATTTTGACCAAGAAATCGGTCTCCACCAGAAATCCAAAGAATGTGATCTATGGCAAGGAAACATATGTGGGGTGAGGTGTATGAGACCTCTGGTCGATGATCAATGGCCACACAACCCCCATTTTTGTCGAAAATAGCCATGAATGACCATTTTCAATAATACCGAAGGCTAACACCTACGAGATTTTTGACCAAGAAATGGTCTCCACCAGAAATCCAAGAATGTGATCTATGGCAAGGAAACATATGTGGGGTGAGGTGTATGAGCCTCTGGTCGATGATCAATGGCCACACAACCCCCATTTTTGTCGAAAAATAGCCATGAATGACCATTTTCAATAATATCGAAGGCTAACACCTACGGATTTTTGACCAAGAAATGGTCTCCACCAGAAATCCAAGAATGTGATCTATGGCAAGGAAACATATGTGGGGTGAGGTGTATGAGCCTCTGGTCGATGATCAATGGCCACACAACCCCCATTTTTGTCGAAAATAGCCATGAACGACCATTTTCAATAATATCGAAGGCTAACACCTACGGATTTTTGACCAAGAAATGGTCTCCACCAGAAATCCAAGATGTGATCTATGGCAAGGAAACATATGTGGGGTGAGGTGTATGAGCCTCTGGTCGATGATCAATGGCCACACAACCCCCATTTTTGTCGAAAATAGCCATGAACTGACCATTTTCAATAATACCGAAGGCTAACACCGTACGGATTTTTGACCAAGAAATGGTCTCCACCAGAAATCCAAGAATGTGATCTATGGCAAGGAAACATATGTGGGGTGAGGTGTATGAGCCTCTGGTCGATGATCAATGGCCACACAACCCCCATTTTGTCGAAAATAGCCATGAACGACCATTTTCAATAATATCGAAGGCTAACACCTACGGATTTTTGACCAAGAAATGGTCTCCACCAGAAATCCAAGAATGTGATCTACGACAAGGAAACATATGTGGGGTGAGGTGTATGAGCCTCTGGTCGACGATCAATGGCCACACAACCCCCATTTTGCCGAAAATAGCCATGAACTGACCATTTTCAATAATACCGAAGGCTAACACGTACGAGTTTTTGACCAAGAAATGGTCTCCACCAGAAATCCAAGAATGTAATCTATGGCAAGGAAACATATGTGGGGTGAGGTGTATGAGCCTCTAGGTCGATGATCAATGGCCACACAACCCCCATTTTTTATGAAAATAGCCATGAAGCGACCATTTTCAATAATACTAGAGGCTAACACCTACGGATTTTAGACCAAGAAATGGTCTCCACCAGAAATCCAAGAATGTGATCTATGGCAAGGAAACATATGTGGGGTGAGGTGTATGAGCCTCTGGTCGATGATCAATGGCCACACAACCCCCATTTTTGTCGAAAATAGCCATGAACGACCATTTTCAATAATACCGAAGGCTAACACCTACGGATTTTTGACCAAGAAATGGTCTCCACCAGAAATCCAAGAATGTGATCTATGGCAAGGAAACATATGTGGGGTGAGGTGTATGAGCCTCTGGTCGATGATCAATGGCCACACAACCCCCATTTTTGTCGAAAATAGCCATGAACGACCATTTTCAATAATACCGAAGGCTAACACCTACGGATTTTTGACCAAGAAATGGTCTCCACCAGAAATCCAAGAATGTGATCTATGGCAAGGAAACATATGTGGGGTGAGGTGTACGAGCATCTGGTCGATGATCAATGGCCACACAACCCCCATTTTTGTCAAAAATTGCCATGAACGACTATTTTCAATAATACCGAAGGCTAACACCTACGGATTTCTGACCAAGAAATCGTCTCCACCAGAAATCCAAAAATGTGATATATGGCAAGGAAACATATGTGGGGTGAGGTGTACGAGACTCTGGTCGATGATCAATGGCCACACAACCCCCATTTTTGTCGAAAATAGCCATGAACGACATTTTCAATAATACCAAATGCTAACACCTACAGATTTTTGACCAAAAATGGTCTCCACCAGAAATCCAAGAATGTGATCTATGGCAAGGAAACATATGTGGGGTGAGGTGTACGAGCCTCTGGTCGATGATCAATGGCCACACAACCCCCATTTTGCCGAAAATAGCCATGAATGACCATTTTCAATAATACCGAAGGCTAACACGTACGAGTTTTTAACCAAGAAATGGTCTCCACTAGAAATCCAAGAATGTGATCTATGGCAAGGAAACATATGTGGGGTGAGGTGTATGAGCCTCTGGTCGATGATCAATGGCCACACAACCCCCATTTTTGTCGAAAATAGCCATGAACGACCATTTTCAATAATATCGAAGGCTAACACCTACGGATTTTTGACCAAGAAATGGTCTCCACCAGAAATCCAAGAATGTGATCTACGACAAGGAAACATATGTGGGGTGAGGTGTATGAGCCTCTGGTCGACGATCAATGGCCACACAACCCCCATTTTTGTCGAAAATAGCCATGAATGACCATTTTCAATAATACCGAAGGCTAACACCTACGGATTTTTGACCAAGAAATGGTCTCCACCAGAAATCCAAGAATGTGATATATGGCAAGGAAACATATGTGGGGTGAGGTGTATGAGCCTCTGGTCGAACGATCAATGGCCACACAACCCCCATTTTGCCGAAAATAGCCATGAATGACCATTTTCAATAATACCGAAGGCTAACACCTACGGAGTTTTTAACCAAGAAATGGTCTCCACCAGAAATCCAAGAATGTGATCTATGGCAAGGAAACATATGTGGGGTGAGGTGTATGAGCCTCTGGTCGATGATCAATGGCCACACAACCCCCATTTTTGTCGAAAATAGCCATGAACGACCATTTTCAATAATATCGAAGGCTAACACCTACGGATTTTTGACCAAGAAATGGTCTCCACCAGAAATCCAAGAATGTGATCTATGGCAAGGAAACATATGTGGGGTGAGGTGTATGAGCCTCTGGTCGACGATCAATGGCCACACAACCCCCATTTTTTCTGAAAATAGCCATGAGCGACCATTTTCAATAATACTAGAGGCTAAGACCTACGGATTTTTGACCAAGAAATGGTCTCCACCAGAAATCCAAGAATGTGATCTATGGCAAGGAAACATATGTGGGGTGAGGTGTATGAGCCTCTGGTCGATGATCAATGGCCACACAACCCCCATTTTTGTCGAAAATAGCCATGAACTGACCATTTACAATAATACCGAAGGCTAACACCTACGGATTTTTGACCAAGAAATGGTCTCCACCAGAAATCCAAGAATGTGATCTACTGACAAGGAAACATATGTGGGGTGAGGTGTATGAGCCTCTGGTCGACTGATCAATGGCCACACAACCCCCATTTTTGCCGAAAATAGCCATGAGCGACCATTTTCAATAATATTAGAGGCTAAGACCTACGGATTTTTGACCAAGAAATGGTCTCCACCAGAAATCCAAGAATGTGATCTATGGCAAGGAAACATATGTGGGGTGAGGTGTATGAGCCTCTGGTCGATGATCAATGGCCACACAACCCCCATTTTTGTCGAAAATAGCCATGAACGACCATTTTCAATAATATCGAAGGCTAACACCTACGGATTTTTGACCAAGAAATGGTCTCCACCAGAAATCCAAGGAATGTGATCTACTGATAAGGAAACATATGTGGGGTGAGGTGTATGAGCCTCTAGGTCGACTGATCAATGGCCACACAACCCCCATTTTGCCGAAAATAGCCATGAACGACCATTTTCAATAATACCGAAGGCTAACACCTACGGATTTTTGACCAAGAAATGGTCTCCACTAGAAATCCAAGAATGTGATCTATGGCAAGGAAACATATGTGGGGTGAGGTGTATGAGCCTCTAGTCGACGATCAATGGCCACACAACCCCCATTTTGCCGAAAATAGCCATGAACGACTATTTTCAATAATACCGAAGGCTAACACCTACGGATTTCTGACCAAGAAATCGGTCTCCACCAGAAATCCAAGAATGTGATATATGGCAAGGAAACATATGTGGGGTGAAGGTGTTCGAGACTCTGGTCGATGATCAATGGCCACACAACCCCCATTTTTGTCGAAAATAGCCATGAACCACATTTTCAATAATACCAAATGCTAACACCTACGGATTTTTGACCAAGAAATGGTCTCCACCAGAAATCCAAGAATGTGATCTATGGCAAGGAAACATATGTGGGGTGAGGTGTACGAGCCTCTAGGTCGATGATCAATGGCCACACAACCCCCATTTTTGTCGAAAATAGCCATGAACGACCATTTTCAATAATACCGAAGGCTAACACCTACGGATTTTTGACCAAGAAATGGTCTCCACCAGAAATCCAAGAATGTGATCTATGGCAAGGAAACATATGTGGGGTGAGGTGTATGAGCCTCTGGTCGACGATCAATGGCCACACAACCCCCATTTTGTCGAAAATAGCCATGAATGACCATTTTCAATAATACCGAAGGCTAACACCTACGGATTTTTGACCAAGAAATGGTCTCCACCAGAAATCCAAGAATGTGATCTATGGCAAGGAAACATATGTGGGGTGAGGTGTATGAGCCTCTGGTCGATGATCAATGGCCACACAACCCCCATTTTTGTCGAAAATAGCCATGAACTGACCATTTTCAATAATATCGAAGGCTAACACCTACGGATTTTTGTACCAAGAAATGGTCTCCACCAGAAATCCAAGAATGTGATCTACGACAAGGAAACATATGTGGGGTGAGGTGTATGAGCCTCTGGTCGACGATCAATGGCCACACAACCCCCATTTTTGTCGAAAATAGCCATGAATGACCATTTTCAATAATATCGAAGGCTAACACCTACGGATTTTTGACCAAGAAATGGTCTCCACCAGAAATCCAAGAATGTGATCTATGGCAAGGAAACATATGTGGGGTGAGGTGTATGAGCCTCTGGTCGACGATCAATGGCCACACAACCCCCATTTTTGTCGAAAATAGCCATGAATCGACCATTTTCAATAATACCGAAGGCTAACACCTACGGAGTTTTTGACCAAGAAATGGTCTCCACCAGAAATCCAAGAATGTGATCTATGGCAAGGAAACATATGTGGGGTGAGGTGTATGAGCCTCTGGTCGATGATCAATGGCCACACAACCCCCATTTTTGTCGAAAATAGCCATGAGCGACCATTTTCAATAATACTAGAAGGCTAAGACCTACGGATTTTTGACCAAGAAATGGTCTCCACCAGAAATCCAAGAATGTGATCTATGGCAAGGAAACATATGTGGGGTGAGGTGTATGAGCCTCTGGTCGATGATCAATGGCCACACAACCCCCATTTTTGTCGAAAATAGCCATGAATGACCATTTTCAATAATATCGAAGGCTAACACCTACGGATTTTTGACCAAGAAATGGTCTCCACCATAAATCCAAGGATGTGATCTACGACAAGGAAACATATGTGGGGTGAGGTGTATGAGCCTCTGGTCGACGATCAATGGCCACACAACCCCCATTTTGCCGAAAATAGCCATGAATGACCATTTTCAATAATACCGAAGGCTAACACCTACGGATTTTTGACCAAGAAATGGTCTCCACCAGAAATCCAAGAATGTGATCTATGGCAAGGAAACATATGTGGGGTGAGGTGTACGAGCATCTGGTCGATGATCAATGGCCACACAACCCCCATTTTTGTCAAAAATTGCCATGAACGACTATTTTCAATAATACCGAAGGCTAACACCTACGAATTTCTGACCAAGAAATCGTCTCCACCAGAAATCTAAAAATGTGATATATGGCAAGGAAACATATGTGGGGTGAGGTGTACGAGACTCTGGTCGATGATCAATGGCCACACAACCCCCATTTTTGTCGAAAATAGCCATGAACGACATTTTCAATAATACCAAATGCTAACACCTACGGATTTTTGACCAAAAATGGTCTCCACCAGAAATCCAAAAATGTGATCTATGGCAAGGAAACATATGTGGGGTGAGGTGTACGAGCCTCTGGTCGATGATCAATGGCCACACAACCCCCATTTTTGTCGAAAATAGCCATGAACGACCATTTTCAATAATACCGAAGGCTAACACCTACGGATTTTTGACCAAGAAATGGTCTCCACCAGAAATCCAAGAATGTGATCTATGGCAAGGAAACATATGTGGGGTGAGGTGTACGAGCCTTTGGTCGATGATCAATGGCCACACAACCCCCATTTTTGTCGAAAATAGCCATGAACGACCATTTTCAATAATACCGAAGGCTAACACGTACGAGTTTTTGACCAAGAAATGGTCTCCACCAGAAATCCAAGAATGTGATCTATGGCAAGGAAACATATGTGGGGTGAGGTTTAAGAGCCTCTAGTCGATGATAAATGGCCACACAACCCCCATTTTTTATGAAAATAGCCATGAGCGACCTTGAAAATAGCCATGAGCGACCATTTTCAATAATACTAGAGGCTAACACCTACGGATTTTAGACCAAGAAATGGTCTCCACCAGAAATCCAAGAATGTGATCTATGGCAAGGAAACATATGTGGGTGTCGAAAATAGCCATGAACGGCCATTTTCAATAATACCGAAGGCTAACACCTACGGATTTTTGACCAAGAAATGGTCTCCACCAGAAATCCAAGAATGTAATCTATGGCAAGGAAACATATGTGCGGTGAGGTTTATGAGCCTCTAGTCGATGATAAATGGCCACACAACCCCCATTTTTTATGAAAATAGCCATGAGCGACCATTTTCAATAATACTATAGGCTAAGACCTACGGATTTTTGACCAAGAAATGGTCTCCACCAGAAATCCAAGAATGTGATCTATGGCAAGGAAACATATGTGGGGTGAGGTGTATGAGCCTCTGGTCGACGATCAATGGCCACACAACCCCCATTTTTGTCGAAAATAGCCATGAACGACCATTTTCAATAATACTAGAGGCTAAGACCTACGGATTTTTGACCAAGAAATGGTCTCCACCAGAAATCCAAGAATGTGATCTATGGCAAGGAAACATATGTGGGGTGAGGTGTATGAGCCTCTGGTCGATGATCAATGGCCACACAACCCCCATTTTTGTCGAAAATAGCCATGAATGACCATTTACAATAATACCGAAGGCTAACACCTACGGATTTTTGACCAAGAAATGGTCTCCACCAGAAATCCAAGAATGTGATCTACGACAAGGAAACATATGTGGGGTGAGGTGTATGAGCCTCTGGTCGACGATCAATGGCCACACAACCCCCATTTTGCCGAAAATAGCCATTAGCGACCATTTTCAATAATATTAGAGGCTAAGACCTACGGATTTTTGACCAAGAAATGGTCTCCACCAGAAATCCAAGAATGTGATCTATGGCAAGGAAACATATGTGGGGTGAGGTGTATGAGCCTCTGGTCGATGATCAATGGCCACACAACCCCCATTTTTGTCGAAAATAGCCATGAACGACCATTTTCAATAATATCGAAGGCTAACACCTACGGATTTTTGACCAAGAAATGGTCTCCACCAGAAATCCAAGGATGTGATCTACGACAAGGAAACATATGTGGGGTGAGGTGTATGAGCCTCTGGTCGACGATCAATGGCCACACAACCCCCATTTTGCCGAAAATAGCCATGAATGACCATTTTCAATAATACCGAAGGCTAACACCTACGGATTTTTGACCAAGAAATGGTCTCCACCAGAAATCCAAGAATGTGATCTATGGCAAGGAAACATATGTGGGGTGAGGTGTACGAGCATCTGGTCGATGATGAATGGCCACACAACCACCATTTTTGTCAAAAATTGCCATGAACGACTATTTTCAATAATACCGAAGGCTAACACCTACGAATTTCTGACCAAGAAATCGTCTCCACCAGAAATCCAAAAATGTGATATATGGCAAGGAAACATATGTGGGGTGAGGTGTACGAGACTCTGGTCGATGATCAATGGCCACACAACCCCCATTTTTGTCGAAAATAGCCATGAACGACATTTTCAATAATACCAAATGCTAACACCTACGGATTTTTGACCAAAAATGGTCTCCACCAGAAATCCAAAAATGTGATCTATGGCAAGGAAACATATGTGGGGTGAGGTGTACGAGCCTCTGGTCGATGATCAATGGCCACACAACCCCCATTTTTGTCGAAAATAGCCATGAACGACCATTTTCAATAATACCAAAGGCTAACACCTACGGATTTTTGACCAAGAAATGGTCTCCACCAGAAATCCAAGAATGTGATCTATGGCAAGGAAACATATGTGGGGTGAGGTGTACGAGCCTTTGGTCGATGATCAATGGCCACACAACCCCCATTTTTGTCGAAAATAGCCATGAACGACCATTTTCAATAATACCGAAGGCTAACACGTACGAGTTTTTGACCAAGAAATGGTCTCCACCAGAAATCCAAGAATGTGATCTATGGCAAGGAAACATATGTGGGGTGAGGTTTATGAGCCTCTAGTCGATGATAAATGGCCACACAACCCCCATTTTTTATGAAAATAGCCATGAGCGACCTTGAAAATAGCCATGAGCGACCATTTTCAATAATACTAGAGGCTAACACCTACGGATTTTAGACCAAGAAATGGTCTCCACCAGAAATCCAAGAATGTGATCTATGGCAAGGAAACATATGTGGGTGTCGAAAATAGCCATGAGCGGCCATTTTCAATAATACCGAAGGCTAACACCTACGGATTTTTGACCAAGAAATGGTCTCCACCAGAAATCCAAGAATGTAATCTATGGCAAGGAAACATATGTGCGGTGAGGTTTATGAGCCTCTAGTCGATGATAAATGGCCACACAACCCCCATTTTTTATGAAAATAGCCATGAGCGACCATTTTCAATAATACTAGAGGCTAAGACCTACGGATTTTTGACCAAGAAATGGTCTCCACCAGAAATCCAAGAATGTGATCTATGGCAAGGAAACATATGTGGGGTGAGGTGTATGAGCCTCTGGTCGACGATCAATGGCCACACAACCCCCATTTTTGTCGAAAATAGCCATGAACGACCATTTTCAATAATACTAGAGGCTAAGACCTACGGATTTTTGACCAAGAAATGGTCTCCACCAGAAATCCAAGAATGTGATCTATGGCAAGGAAACATATGTGGGGTGAGGTGTATGAGCCTCGGTCGATGATCAATGGCCACACAACCCCCATTTTTGTCGAAAATAGCCATGAACGACCATTTTCAATAATACCGAAGGCTAACACCTACGGATTTTTGACCAAGAAATGGTCTCCACCAGAAATCCAAGAATGTGATCTATGGCAAGGAAACATATGTGGGGTGAGGTGTACGAGCATCTGGTCGATGATCAATGGCCACACAACCCCCATTTTTGTCAAAAATTGCCATGAACGACTATTTTCAATAATAACGAAGGCTAACACCTACGAATTTCTGACCAAGAAATCGTCTCCACCAGAAATCCAAAAATGTGATATATGGCAAGGAAACATATGTGGGGTGAGGTGTACGAGACTCTGGTCGATGATCAATGGCCACACAAACCCCCATTTTTGTCGAAAATAGCCATGAACGACATTTTCAATAATACCAAATGCTAACACCTACGGATTTTTGACCAAAAATGGTCTCCACCAGAAATCCAAAAATGTGATCTATGGCAAGGAAACATATGTGGGGTGAGGTGTACGAGCCTCTGGTCGATGATCAATGGCCACACAACCCCCATTTTTGTCGAAAATAGCCATGAACGACCATTTTCAATAATACTAGAGGCTAAGACCTACGGATTTTTGACCAAGAAATGGTCTCCACCAGAAATCCAAGAATGTGATCTATGGCAAGGAAACATATGTGGGGTGAGGTGTATGAGCCTCTGGTCGATGATCAATGGCCACACAACCCCCATTTTTGTCGAAAATAGCCATGAATGACCATTTACAATAATACCGAAGGCTAACACCTACGGATTTTTGACCAAGAAATGGTCTCCACCAGAAATCCAAGAATGTGATCTACGACAAGGAAACATATGTGGGGTGAGGTGTATGAGCCTCTGGTCGACGATCAATGGCCACACAACCCCCATTTTGCCGAAAATAGCCATGAGCGACCATTTTCAATAATATTAGAGGCTAAGACCTACGGATTTTTGACCAAGAAATGGTCTCCACCAGAAATCCAAGAATGTGATCTATGGCAAGGAAACATATGTGGGGTGAGGTGTATGAGCCTCTGGTCGATGATCAATGGCCACACAACCCCCATTTTTGTCGAAAATAGCCATGAACGACCATTTTCAATAATATCGAAGGCTAACACCTACGGATTTTTGACCAAGAAATGGTCTCCACCAGAAATCCAAGGATGTGATCTACGACAAGGAAACATATGTGGGGTGAGGTGTATGAGCCTCTGGTCGACGATCAATGGCCACACAACCCCCATTTTGCCGAAAATAGCCATGAATGACCATTTTCAATAATACCGAAGGCTAACACCTACGGATTTTTGACCAAGAAATGGTCTCCACCAGAAATCCAAGAATGTGATCTATGGCAAGGAAACATATGTGGGGTGAGGTGTACGAGCATCTGGTCGATGATCAATGGCCACACAACCCCCATTTTTGTCAAAAATTGCCATGAACGACTATTTTCAATAATAACGAAGGCTAACACCTACGAATTTCTGACCAAGAAATCGTCTCCACCAGAAATCCAAAAATGTGATATATGGCAAGGAAACATATGTGGGGTGAGGTGTACGAGACTCTGGTCGATGATCAATGGCCACACAACCCCCATTTTTGTCGAAAATAGCCATGAACGACATTTTCAATAATACCAAATGCTAACACCTACGGATTTTTGACCAAAAATGGTCTCCACCAGAAATCCAAAAATGTGATCTATGGCAAGGAAACATATGTGGGGTGAGGTGTACGAGCCTCTGGTCGATGATCAATGGCCACACAACCCCCATTTTTGTCGAAAATAGCCATGAACGACCATTTTCAATAATACCGAAGGCTAACACCTACGGATTTTTGACCAAGAAATGGTCTCCACCAGAAATCCAAGAATGTGATCTATGGCAAGGAAACATATGTGGGGTGAGGTGTACGAGCCTTTGGTCGATGATCAATGGCCACACAACCCCCATTTTTGTCGAAAATAGCCATGAACGACCATTTTCAATAATACCGAAGGCTAACACGTACGAGTTTTTGACCAAGAAATGGTCTCCACCAGAAATCCAAGAATGTGATCTATGGCAAGGAAACATATGTGGGGTGAGGTTTATGAGCCTCTAGTCGATGATAAATGGCCACACAACCCCCATTTTTTATGAAAATAGCCATGAGCGACCTTGAAAATAGCCATGAGCGACCATTTTCAATAATACTAGAGGCTAACACCTACGGATTTTAGACCAAGAAATGGTCTCCACCAGAAATCCAAGAATGTGATCTATGGCAAGGAAACATATGTGGGTGTCGAAAATAGCCATGAGCGGCCATTTTCAATAATACCGAAGGCTAACACCTACGGATTTTTGACCAAGAAATGGTCTCCACCAGAAATCCAAGAATGTAACCTATGGCAAGGAAACATATGTGCGGTGAGGTTTATGAGCCTCTAGTCGATGATAAATGGCCACACAACCCCCATTTTTTATGAAAATAGCCATGAACGACCATTTTCAATAATACTAGAGGCTAAGACCTACGGATTTTTGACCAAGAAATGGTCTCCACCAGAAATCCAAGAATGTGATCTATGGCAAGGAAACATATGTGGGGTGAGGTGTATGAGCCTCTGGTCGACGATCAATGGCCACACAACCCCCATTTTTGTCGAAAATAGCCATGAACGACCATTTTCAATAATATCGAAGGCTAACACCTACGGATTTTTGACCAAGAAATGGTCTCCACGAGAAATCCAAGAATGTGATCTACAACAAGGAAACATATGTGGGGTGAGGTGTATGAGCCTCTGGTCAATGATCAATGGCCACACAACCCCCATTTTGCCGAAAATAGCCATGAATGACCATTTTCAATAATACCGAAGGCTAACACGTACGAGTTTTTAACCAAGAAATGGTTTCCACCAGAAATCCGAGAATGTAATCTATGGCAAGGAAACATATGTGGGGTGAGGTTTATGAGCCTCTAGTCGATGATAAATGGCCACACAACCCCCATTTTTATGAAAATAGCCATGAGCGACCTTGAAAATAGCCATGAGCGACCATTTTCAATAATACTAGAGGCTAACACCTAGGGATTTTAGACCAAGAAATGGTCTCCACCAGAAATCCAAGAATGTGATCTATGGCAAGGAAACATATGTGGGGTGAGGTGTACGAGCCTCTAGTCGATGATAAATGGCCACACAACCCCCATTTTTTTATGAAAATAGCCATGAGCGACCATTTTCAATAATATTAGAGGCTAAGACCTACGGATTTTTGACCAAGGAATGGTCTCCACCAGAAATCCAAGAATGTGATCTACGACAAGGAAACATATGTGGGGTGAGGTGTATGAGCCTCTAGTCGACGATCAATGGCCACACAACCCCCATTTTTGTCGAAAATAGCCATGAATGACCATTTTCAATAATCCGAAGGCTAACACGTACGAGTTTTTAACCAAGAAATGGTCTCCACCAGAAATCCAAGAATGTGATCTATGGCAAGGAAACATATGTGGGGTGAGGTGTATGAGCCTCTGGTCAATGATCAATGGCCACACAACCCCCATTTTGCCGAAAATAGCCATGAATGACCATTTTCAATAATACCGAAGGCTAACACGTACGAGTTTTTAACCAAGAAATGGTCTCCACCAGAAATCCAAGAATGTGATCTATGGCAAGGAAACATATGTGGGGTGAGGTGTATGAGCCTCTGGTCGATGATCAATGGCCACACAACCCCCATTTTTGTCGAAAATAGCCATGAACGACCATTTTCAATAATATCGAAGGCTAACACCTACGGATTTTTGACCAAGAAATGGTCTCCACCAGAAATCCAAGAATGTGATCTATGGCAAGGAAACATATGTGGGGTGAGGTGTATGAGCCTCTGGTCGACGATCAATGGCCACACAACCCCCATTTTTTATGAAAATAGCCATGAGCGACCATTTTCAATAATACTAGAGGCTAAGACCTACGGATTTTTGACCAAGAAATGGTCTCCACCAGAAATCCAAGAATGTGATCTATGGCAAGGAAACATATGTGGGGTGAGGTGTATGAGCCTCTGGTCGATGATCAATGGCCACACAACCCCCATTTTTGTCAAAAATAGCCATGAATGACCATTTACAATAATACCGAAGGCTAACACCTACGGATTTTTGACCAAGAAATGGTCTCCACCAGAAATCCAAGAATGTGATCTACGACAAGGAAACATATGTGGGGTGAGGTGTATGAGCCTCTGGTCGACGATCAATGGCCACACAACCCCCATTTTGCCGAAAATAGCCATGAGCGACCATTTTCAATAATATTAGAGGCTAAGACCTACGGATTTTTGACCAAGAAATGGTCTCCACCAGAAATCCAAGAATGTGATCTATGGCAAGGAAACATATGTGGGGTGAGGTGTATGAGCCTCTGGTCGATGATCAATGGCCACACAACCCCCATTTTTGTCGAAAATAGCCATGAACGACCATTTTCAATAATATCGAAGGCTAACACCTACGGATTTTTGACCAAGAAATGGTCTCCACCAGAAATCCAAGGATGTGATCTACGACAAGGAAACATATGTGGGGTGAGGTGTATGAGCCTCTGGTCGACGATCAATGGCCACACAACCCCCATTTTGCCGAAAATAGCCATGAATGACCATTTTCAATAATACCGAAGGCTAACACCTACTGATTTTTGACCAAGAAATGGTCTCCACCAGAAATCCAAGAATGTGATCTATGGCAAGGAAACATATGTGGGGTGAGGTGTACGAGCATCTGGTCGATGATCAATGGCCACACAACCCCCATTTTTGTCAAAAATTGCCATGAACGACTATTTTCAATAATACCGAAGGCTAACACCTACGGATTTCTGACCAAGAAATCGTCTCCACCAGAAATCCAAAAATGTGATATATGGCAAGGAAACATATGTGGGGTGAGGTGTACGAGACTCTGGTCGATGATCAATGGCCACACAACCCCCATTTTTGTCGAAAATAGCCATGAACGACATTTTCAATAATACCAAATGCTAACACCTACGGATTTTTGACCAAGAAATGGTCTCCACCAGAAATCCAAGAATGTGATCTATGGCAAGGAAACATATGTGGGGTGAGGTGTATGAGCCTCTGGTCGACGATCAATGGCCACACAACCCCCATTTTTGTCGAAAATAGCCATGAACGACCATTTTCAATAATATCGAAGGCTAACACCTACGGATTTTTGACCAAGAAATGGTCTCCACCAGAAATCCAAGAATGTGATCTACAACAAGGAAACATATGTGGGGTGAGGTGTATGAGCCTCTGGTTGACGATCAATGGCCACACAACCCCCATTTTGCCGAAAATAGCCATGAATGACCATTTTCAATAATACCGAAGGCTAACACGTACGAGTTTTTAACCAAGAAATGGTTTCCACCAGAAATCCGAGAATGTAATCTATGGCAAGGAAACATATGTGGGGTGAGGTTTATGAGCCTCTAGTCGATGATAAATGGCCACACAACCCCCATTTTTTATGAAAATAGCCATGAGCGACCTTGAAAATAGCCATGAGCGACCATTTTCAATAATACTAGAGGCTAACACCTACGGATTTTAGACCAAGAAATGGTCTCCACCAGAAATCCAAGAATGTGATCTATGGCAAGGAAACATATGTGGGGTGAGGTGTACGAGCCTCTAGTCGATGATAAATGGCCACACAACCCCCATTTTTTTATGAAAATAGCCATGAGCGACCATTTTCAATAATATTATAGGCTAAGACCTACGGATTTTTGACCAAGAAATGGTCTCCACCAGAAATCCAAGAATGTGATCTACGACAAGGAAACATATGTGGGGTGAGGTGTATGAGCCTCTAGTCGACGATCAATGGCCACACAACCCCCATTTTTGTCGAAAATAGCCATGAATGACCATTTTCAATAATCCGAAGGCTAACACCTACGGATTTTTGACCAAGAATTGGTCTCCTCCAGAAATCCAAGAATGTGATCTATGGCAAGGAAACATATGTGGGGTGAGGTGTATGAGCCTCTGGTCAACGATCAATGGCCACACAACCCCCATTTTGCCGAAAATAGCCATGAATGACCATTTTCAATAATACCGAAGGCTAACACGTACGAGTTTTTAACCAAGAAATGGTCTCCACCAGAAATCCAAGAATGTGATCTATGGCAAGGAAACATATGTGGGGTGAGGTGTATGAGCCTCTGGTCGATGATCAATGGCCACACAACCCCCATTTTTGTCGAAAATAGCCATGAACGACCATTTTCAATAATATCGAAGGCTAACACCTACGGATTTTTGACCAAGAAATGGTCTCCACCAGAAATTCAAGAATGTGATCTATGGCAAGGAAACATATGTGGGGTGAGGTGTATGAGCCTCTGGTCGACGATCAATGGCCACACAACCCCCATTTTTTATGAAAATAGCCATGAGCGACCATTTTCAATAATACTAGAGGCTAAGACCTACGGATTTTTGACCAAGAAATGGTCTCCACCAGAAATCCAAGAATGTGATCTATGGCAAGGAAACATATGTGGGGTGAGGTGTATGAGCCTCTGGTCGATGATCAATGGCCACACAACCCCCATTTTTGTCAAAAATAGCCATGAATGACCATTTACAATAATACCGAAGGCTAACACCTACGGATTTTTGACCAAGTAATGGTCTCCACCAGAAATCCAAGAATGTGATCTACGACAAGGAAACATATGTGGGGTGAGGTGTATGAGCCTCTGGTCGACGATCAATGGCCACACAACCCCCATTTTGCCGAAAATAGCCATGAGCGACCATTTTCAATAATATTAGAGGCTAAGACCTACGGATTTTTGACCAAGAAATGGTCTCCACCAGAAATCCAAGAATGTGATCTATGGCAAGGAAACATATGTGGGGTGAGGTGTATGAGCCTCTGGTCGATGATCAATGGCCACACAACCCCCATTTTTGTCGAAAATAGCCATGAACGACCATTTTCAATAATATCGAAGGCTAACACCTACGGATTTTTGACCAAGAAATGGTCTCCACCAGAAATCCAAGGATGTGATCTACGACAAGGAAACATATGTGGGGTGAGGTGTATGAGCCTCTGGTCGACGATCAATGGCCACACAACCCCCATTTTCCGAAAATAGCCATGAATGACCATTTTCAATAATACCGAAGGCTAACACCTACTGATTTTTGACCAAGAAATGGTCTCCACCAGAAATCCAAGAATGTGATCTATGGCAAGGAAACATATGTGGGGTGAGGTGTACGAGCATCTGGTCGATGATCAATGGCCACACAACCCCCATTTTTGTCAAAAATTGCCATGAACGACTATTTTCAATAATACCGAAGGCTAACACCTACGGATTTCTGACCAAGAAATCGTCTCCACCAGAAATCCAAAAATTTGATATATGGCAAGGAAACATATGTGGGGTGAGGTGTACGAGACTCTGGTCGATGATCAATGGCCACACAACCCCCATTTTTGTCGAAAATAGCCATGAACGACATTTTCAATAATACCAAATGCTAACACCTACGGATTTTTGACCAAAAATGGTCTCCGCCAGAAATCCAAAAATGTGATCTATGGCAAGGAAACATATGTGGGGTGAGGTGTACGAGCCTCTGGTCGATGATCAATGGCCATGAAAGTCGCCTAGAGGGGGGGGTGAATAGGCGAAACCTGAAAATTAAAACTTTATCCCCCAACTAGATCCCTTGATTAGTGGTTAGAACAAGATATACAAATATCGGAGAATATAAACTAAGTTCTTGCTTGAAAAGAGTATTGCTAAATAAAGCGGAAGTGATAAATCAATACAATTAGTAAGTTATAAAATAACAAAGCAAGAAGCTTTAGATGAGAAGAGCACTAGTACAAGTTCTTTCTTGCAACGTGTTGCTTCACTAAATGGGAATTTAACTTGAAGCAACACCAAATGATATTAGTAAATAAAGGTGCAAGAAAACTTAGAACAAGGGAAAGTAAACAAATCACAAGCAATAAACACAATGGACACGGGTGATTTGTTTTACCGAGGTTCGGCCCTCGAAGGCCTAGTCCCCGTTGAGGAGTCCACTTAAGGACGGGTCTTTTTCAACCCTTTCCCTCTCTCCCCCGATCACACAAGGATCGGCGAGCTCTTCTTCTTCTCAAGGATCACTCTCGATCCCACAAGGACCACCACAATCTTTGGTGTCTCTTGCTAGCTTTTACAAGCCTCCAAAACTTTGGAGGAAGTTCGAATGGGAGTCAAAACTCCACGCGCAAATGAACGCAAAGATGAAGCACACACTATCTCTCAATGAATCTCACAAGGCACTAGTGCTAAACTCAAATGAGTAGCTCTCTTTTGCTTGCTCTCTCTTTTGTGGCACTTGTGTTGTATGTAGTGGTCTAAATCTTGTGTATAGGATGTATCAATGAATATAAGTGGTTGGGAGGGCTTGAGTATGTCAACTAGATGACTTGGAATGTTGCTTGGGCTCCCACACCTTGAAGTGGCCGATTGGGGTGGTATTTATAGCCACCAACCAAAATCTAGCTGTTGGTGAAAGCTGTCTGTTCGATGGTGCACCGGACAGTCCGGTGCACACCGGACATGTCCGGTGCGACAGCCATGTCACCAAATAGCCGTTGGGGTTGGAGCTGGTCGACCGTTGGAGGCTTTGTCATCATGCGGCACCGGACAGTCCGGTGCACACCGGACAGTCCGGTGACTCTCTGATCCTCTGCTCTGACTCTGCCGCGTGTACTGTTTACTGTCAGAGTCGACCGTTGGCGCCGAAGTAGCCGTTGCTCCGCAGTTACACCGGACAGTCCGGTGCACACCGGACAGTCCGGTGAATTTTAGCGGAGCGGCTGCCGCGCGAACCCGAGGCTGGCGAGTTCCAGAGACGGCGCTTCCTTGGAGCACCGGACATGTCCGGTGCACACCGGACAGTCCGGTGAATTATTGCGCGCCGGCTTCCGAGAAATCCCGAGAGCGAAGAGTTGGAGTTGGAGTCCTCTGGGCGCACCGGACACTGTCCGGTGCACACCGGACAGTCCGGTGCCTCCAGCCAGAGGTGCCCTCGGTTGCCTCGTTGCTCCTTTGTTGAATCCAAAACTTGGTCTTTTTATTGGCTAAGTGTGAACCTTTTGCACCTGTATAACTTGAGTACTAGAGCAAACTAGTTAGTCCAATATTTGTGTTGGGCAATTCAACCACCAAAATTATTTAGGAACTAGGTGTAAGCCTAATTCCCTTTCAATCTCCCCCTTTTTGGTGATTGATGCCAACACAAATCAAAGCAAATATAGAAGTGCATAATTGAACTAGTTTGCATAATGTAAGTGCAAAGGTTGCTTGGAATTGAGCCAATATATACTTATATGATGTGCATGGATTGTTTCTTTATTTTTAACATTTTGGATCACGCTTGCACCACAAGTTTTGTTTTTGCAAACTCTTTTGTAAATTCTTTTCAAAGTCCTTTTGCAAGATAGTCAAAGGTAAATGGATAAGATTTGCAAAGCATTTTCAAGTTTTGCAATTTTCTTCCTTTGTTCCAAATGCTTTTCCTTTGACTAAACAAGACTCCCCCTCAAATAAGGTCTCCTCTTAGTGTTCAAGAGGGTTTTTCATCAATTTTGAAAAATACTACTTGCTCCCCCTTCAGAACACAAAGAGATACCAATTTTGAAATTTACCATTGAAAAATCATCAAATTTAAAATTTTAAGTGGTGGTGTGGTCCTTTTGCTTTGGGCTCATATTTTCTCCCCCTTTGGCATGAATCGCCAAAAACGGAATCATTAGAGTCCATTTGAAGTAATTTCTCCCCCTTTGGTCATGAAATGAATGAGTGAAGATTATACCAAAGTTGGAGAGATGATGCGGAGCGACGGCGAAGGATGAGTAGTAGAGTGGAGTGAAAGCCTTGTCTTCGCCGAAGACTCCAATTCCCTTTCAATATACCTATGACTTGGTTTGGAATACACTTGAAAACACATTAGTCATAGCAAAAATATAAAAGAGATATGATCAAAAGGATATATCAAATTAAGCATGATCATAGTTCTATATAACATAGATTGCTCCCCCTAAGTATGTGCATGGAGAGGAACACATATTTTGGCCTTAAATGCCAATTGCACATAATTAGGTTAATGAGAACATATCTATATCATACAGATTATGAAGTGCATTGTGTCATAGTATAAGTGTGATGCTCATGACAATTCATGCACTTATGAAAGCATGTTGTAAACATTTCAAGCATTTTTCCTTAGGATTTCAAAGAGGCTTAAGGACCATCCACCTTTGGAACAAAGGCAGCTTATCCTCGTTACAAGGTTAAGCTTTAAGCTCTTTGACAAATAAATCACTTCATCTAGTTTCAACAAAGATGCACTAAGCAGGAATGAATTTTGGGAAATTAAACTAGGTATGAAGCAGGGATATGCATGGACATGCTTTCTCTTCCTTTTATACAAGATATGCAAAGAATATATAGAAAAGGAAGATTTAGGTACAAGTTTAAATGAAAGGAGATAGTTTTACCTTTTTGTACCTTTACATGGGAACACTCTCTTCATTGTGCATTGTCCTTAGTCTTAGATGCTTAAGACCTATTCTTAATGACAATATATGGAAATATTTTGCGCAAGAGAGAGTTCTACAACTAGTGATCTTTTCAAGTTACAGTTAGCATATATCAAATGGATCACAAGTTGCATAAAAGTATCATGAATTCTCCTTTTAACTTAGTGCATATCAAGAGAGATATCGATTGATAGAATATACGGCACTAAGAAATATGATTGTTGATTGAAGTTATTCAATGATCAAACAAATAATAGATGTGATCAAAAGAACAACATACACATTAGATTACCAATTAAGCTTAGAATAGGAGAATCCAGCAAGTATGCTACTTTAGAGTGAAAGACAAGAATTTAAAAATAGTAGCATACTTCATGAGAAACTTATTCTCATGCAAGAGACTATATGAAATTACTGAGATAAAGCAATAGTCTCAACATAATCAAGATAAAAGGCTCCCCCTAAAGATATGCATCAAGTATTTGAATGAATTGAATGGATGCATTTACTTTAAAGACAAATAGAGAGAAGCATTATACATCTTGATCAAGGCTCATTAAATTTGTAATAAACAACTTGAGCCTAGTATTCTCAATATGAAAGGATTTAGAATACTCACAACCACACCATTGATTGTTTCGTAGAAGTAGGTGGTGTTGTTTTTGATGTTCTCCTCTTTCATTTGAGAGTCCTCCCTTTGCAGTGGCTTCTTTTTCCTTTCAAACTTATTGAAAATACTCAAGAGGAATGTTAGTAACACAAGGGAGTATATAGTGATGGATGATTTCTTTTAAATAGGAAATAAGCATAATTCATCATCCATGAGTCACATAGACATGAAGTAAATTCCTTAACGTTAGTGCACATTAACAGAAAAGAGGAATGAGCACCTTTTTAATCACTTTTGATTAATCAAAGGAATTTTACTTATTCATATTGAATTTATTATCATGACTTAGAAGCGCATCAATATGAGAATGGATATAGCAAAGGCATGAATTAGATTCTAATGGACAAACGCATTTATGAAAATGATATTGAATGCATACTTAGTTAATTTAGGTCCAATAAAGAATCTATTCCTCACAAGGGTAGAATATGATAATTTAGATTATATACTCATTGAGATGGGAACCAAACTTAATTAAGAAGATGAGTTCCCATACCTTTGCTTTTACCTTTCTTCCTTTGGGTGAAGATCAACCTATGAGGCTTGTGCTCTTTCTTTCTCGTAGATTTTCATAATTGAACTCAAGAGAAATGTTAGTAGCAACACAAGCACTAGTTTCCATTCTTGTAATCATTTTGATAAGGAATGGGAAGCTAGATTACTAAAACATGGAAACTTCATAGCATGAACTAGATTATCCATAGATGATGTTATGCTTAATTTTAACTCATAAAACAAGCATAAATAATCCTTTAAGATTATGGGAATAAATCTAATTCATGATGTGGAAAGCGATAAATGTGAAAGAATCAAATCCAATTTGAGCAAGTAAAAATACATCATAAACATTTGGATTGATTTTTCTTTTCATGTTAGATTACACGCTTTCAAAGAGAAACTTATTCTCTATAAGTGAGACTACTTGGGTTATTTAAATAAGATCATTAATCTCACTATTCTAGTTATAGAGAGAGTTTTCCTTTTATAAGTGTCCTAAGGATTTGAATTCCTTACATGACACCATATCCCTTTAAGAACATGAAATATCTCTCTATATCTAGAATCATGGCAATAACAAGATAATAAGAAGAAGAATATGCCATGACAAACTTGCAACAATTTAAAGCATGTAGATTGCCATAGTATGGAAATGATGAATGTGCAATCTACCATATGAGAGGAAATTCTTCAAAGAATGGTAATATCAAATTAAAGACATTTGAAGTGCTTCAATGTGACTACACAAGACACATAAGAAATGATATTCTAAAATACTTGCACTTAAAAACATAGAAGTTACCATCCTTTGACTTTCCTCCATGTTGTAGGTCTTGAATTTTTCGTATATGATATCTCTTCACTTCCTACAACATATAATATCTTTCTCGAGATGATATGAGTTTAAGACATAGGAATTTGAAAAATAACCTTGGGTCAATCATGTATATAGATCATTGAAGATTGATAGCTTGAGTTGATAAGAGTTGAATTCTCTCAAGCACCCCAAAGCTTCATATCATCTCCTTCCCCTACAAAGCTTGTCAAGTATATTTTGGTACCCATCGCTTGATGGGTCCATCACGGTTAGTCAACAAAGATCTAGGAACCCAAAAGTCCTTTGTGTTAGCATTAGGTAAACTCATTACCTTTCTAGCACAAGTTGCAATTTCGGGTTGCCTAGTTACATGAGAAGTAATTGACAAGCTAGGAGTGGAAGATTTACCTATGGGACAATCCTTGCATTGATGTCCCTTCTTTCGGCATATGTAGCATAGGCGATCTTCAACTCTTGAAGATTTCTTCCTTCCTTGTTTCTTGCTTGCTACATGGTTAGTGAATATTTTCTTTTCTAACCCTATGCCTTTTTGTTTTAAATGGGGACATGATCTAAGCAAGTGTCCCTTCTTGGTGCATTTAAAACAAAGTCTATCATCCTTGTTAATAATCAAGCCATTTCTAATGTAGGGACATGACCTAATCAAGTGCCCCTCTTCAAAGCATTCACTACACCTTTTAATGTGAAGTGTGGCTTGATCATTACCTTGGATGTTACCTTTTGTGGAGGCGTGGTTGAGGCTTTTGGAGGAGGTGTTGAATTTCATCTTTTGTTTCTTCCTCTTGGCAATCCTCAAATCCTTGACATTTTCTTCAAGGGATGTAGTGCATGCCACGGTTGTTCCCGTCTCAAGCTTATTCACCATGTGATCACGGTTATCTTGAGAAGGTTGGGCAATGCATTTCCCTTTTAGTTGAGTCAAGTTCTTCTTTAGCCTCTCATTTTCTTCTTTGAGCTTTTGATATGTATCATCATTTGTTCCTGCAAATTCTAACTCAAAGGAAGATTTGCTTGTCGACAAACAACAAGCATTAGCACATGGTAATATAGTATCAATTTGAATACATGTGCACGAGTGAGGTTGTTGGGATTTTAAGTTTTCTATCACAATCTCATGAGCAATGTTTAATATGATATGATCATCCATAAGGTTTTCATGAGAACATAGAAGCATATCATATTTATCTTGAAAAGCTAGATTTTCAACTTTTAGCTTTTCTACTTGGTCCTCAAGCAAGGTATTCCTATTTACTAATTGAGCGGTACAATGTAAAGCGTTATCATGCTCAATTGAAACAGTTTCATACCTTTGGACCAAATCAACATGAGAGCACTTTAGCTCCTCATGTTCTTTAGTCAACTCGTCAAAGTGTAGCATTTTCATGGAGAGAACATCTTCTAGCCTTTGACGAGCTTCGCTTTGCTCTCTCGCTCTTTCTAGAAGTTTGAGCATGACCGCCTTATCTCCTTGGCTTAGGCGAGTATAGAGATGCACAAAGCTTCTTTCTTCCTCCTCATCCTCATTTGTGCTTCCGCTATCAGTTGCATTAGCCACACAACACATGTGGGAATCGAAATGGGAAGACAAACCTTTTGGAGAGGTGGATTCATCGTTTGGTCTCCAGTGTTCATTTTCTTCTTTTTCCTTGCAAGGGTTAGTATCACAAATACCAAAGGAAGTAGAAGCACAAAATGAACTATCATGTTTGGACTTATTAAATTTGCTTTTAATTCTAGTCCAAATATCATGCATATCACAAATGGGTTTGTCATATTTTATTATGAAGGCATGATAATCTTCTTTGCTAAGGGATTTACTTAAGATGTCGTAAGCTAGATAGTTTAAGCGTATACATCTTAAATCTTCTTCGGAGGCATTTTCCCTAGCATAGTTAGGAGGAATAATACTCTTGACTAAAATTTGTTCTAATTGTGGGTCTACCGCTCTAAAAGCATTTATCACTCTAGTAGACCATGAATCATAATTAGAACAATCGGAAAGCAATATCTCAAGAGTTACCTCCTTGTTCTCCTGGGTCTTCTTGTTCTTTTGGGATCTTCTACGAGCCATCACTTCGAGTTGTTAGACTCAAGATGAAGTGCCTGGCTTTGATACCAATTGAAAGTCGCCTAGAGGGGGGGGGGTGAATAGGCGAAACCTGAAAATTAAAACTTTATCCCCCAACTAGATCCCTTGATTAGTGGTTAGAACAAGATATACAAATATCGGAGAATATAAACTAAGTTCTTGCTTGAAAAGAGTATTGCTAAATAAAGCGGAAGTGATAAATCAATACAATTAGTAAGTTATAAAATAACAAAGCAAGAAGCTTTAGATGAGAAGAGCACTAGTACAAGTTCTTTCTTGCAACGTGTTGCTTCACTAAATGGGAATTTAACTTGAAGCAACACCAAATGATATTAGTAAATAAAGGTGCAAGAAAACTTAGAACAAGGGAAAGTAAACAAATCACAAGCAATAAACACAATGGACACGGGTGATTTGTTTTACCGAGGTTCGGCCCTCGAAGGCCTAGTCCCCGTTGAGGAGTCCACTTAAGGACGGGTCTTTTTCAACCCTTTCCCTCTCTCCCCCGATCACACAAGGATCGGCGAGCTCTTCTTCTTCTCAAGGATCACTCTCAATCCCACAAGGACCACCACAATCTTTGGTGTCTCTTGCTAGCTTTTACAAGCCTCCAAAACTTTGGAGGAAGTTCGAATGGGAGTCAAAACTCCACGCGCAAATGAACGCAAAGATGAAGCACACACTATCTCTCAATGAATCTCACAAGGCACTAGTGCTAAACTCAAATGAGTAGCTCTCTTTTGCTTGCTCTCTCTTTTGTGGCACTTGTGTTGTATGTAGTGGTCTAAATCTTGTGTATAGGATGTATCAATGAATATAAGTGGTTGGGAGGGCTTGAGTATGTCAACTAGATGACTTGGAATGTTGCTTGGGCTCCCACACCTTGAAGTGGCCGATTGGGGTGGTATTTATAGCCACCAACCAAAATCTAGCTGTTGGTGAAAGCTGTCTGTTCGATGGTGCACCGGACAGTCCGGTGCACACCGGACATGTCCGGTGCGACAGCCATGTCACCAAATAGCCGTTGGGGTTGGAGCTGGTCGACCGTTGGAGGCTTTGTCATCATGCGGCACCGGACAGTCCGGTGCACACCGGACAGTCCGGTGACTCTCTGATCCTCTGCTCTGACTCTGCCGCGTGTACTGTTTACTGTCAGAGTCGACCGTTGGCGCCGAAGTAGCCGTTGCTCCGCAGTTACACCGGACAGTCCGGTGCACACCGGACAGTCCGGTGAATTTTAGCGGAGCGGCTGCCGCGCGAACCCGAGGCTGGCGAGTTCCAGAGACGGCGCTTCCTTGGAGCACCGGACATGTCCGGTGCACACCGGACAGTCCGGTGAATTATTGCGCGCCGGCTTCCGAGAAATCCCGAGAGCGAAGAGTTGGAGTTGGAGTCCTCTGGGCGCACCGGACACTGTCCGGTGCCTCCAGCCAGAGGTGCCCTCGGTTGCCTCGTTGCTCCTTTGTTGAATCCAAAACTTGGTCTTTTTATTGGCTAAGTGTGAACCTTTTGCACCTGTATAACTTGAGTACTAGAGCAAACTAGTTAGTCCAATATTTGTGTTGGGCAATTCAACCACCAAAATTATTTAGGAACTAGGTGTAAGCCTAATTCCCTTTCAGGCCACACAACCCCCATTTTTGTCGAAAATAGCCATGAACGACCATTTTCAATAATACCGAAGGCTAACACCTACGGATTTTTGACCAAGAAATGGTCTCCACCAGAAATCCAAGAATGTGATCTATGGCAAGGAAACATATGTGGGGTGAGGTGTACGAGCCTTTGGTCGATGATCAATGGCCACACAACTCCCATTTTTGTCGAAAATAGCCATGAACGACCATTTTCAATAATACCGAAGGCTAACACGTACGAGTTTTTGACCAAGAAATGGTCTCCACCAGAAATCCAAGAATGTGATCTATGGCAAGGAAACATATGTGGGGTGAGGTTTATGAGCCTCTAGTCGATGATAAATGGCCACACAACCCCCATTTTTTATGAAAATAGCCATGAGCGACCTTGAAAATAGCCATGAGCGACCATTTTCAATAATACTAGAGGCTAACACCTACGGATTTTAGACCAAGAAATGGTCTCCACCAGAAATCCAAGAATGTGATCTATGGCAAGGAAACATATGTGGGTGTCGAAAATAGCCATGAACGACCATTTTCAATAATACCGAAGGCTAACACCTACGGATTTTTGACCAAGAAATGGTCTCCACCAGAAATCCAAGAATGTAATCTATGGCAAGGAAACATATGTGGGGTGAGGTTTATGAGCCTCTAGTCAATGATAAATGGCCACACAACCCCCATTTTTTATGAAAATAGCCATGAGCGACCATTTTCAATAATACTAGAGGCTAAGACCTACGGATTTTTGACCAAGAAATGGTCTCCACCAGAAATCCAAGAATGTGATCTATGGCAAGGAAACATATGTGGGGTGAGGTGTATGAGCCTCTGGTCGACGATCAATGGCCACACAACCCCCATTTTTGTCGAAAATAGCCATGAACGACCATTTTCAATAATATCGAAGGCTAACACCTACGGATTTTTGACCAAGAAATGGTCTCCACCAGAAATCCAAGAATGTGATCTACGACAAGGAAACATATGTGGGGTGAGGTGTATGAGCCTCTGGTCGACGATCAATGGCCACACAACCCCCATTTTGCCGAAAATAGCCATGAATGACCATTTTCAATAATATCGAAGGCTAACACGTACGAGTTTTTAACCAAGAAATGGTTTCCACCAGAAATCCAAGAATGTAATATATGGCAAGGAAACATATGTGGGGTGAGGTTTATGAGCCTCTAGTCGATGATAAATGGCCACACAACCCCCATTTTTTTATGAAAATAGCCATGAGCGACCATTTTCAATAATACTAGAGGCTAAGACCTACGGATTTTTGACCAAGAAATGGTCTCCACCAGAAATCCAAGAATGTGATCTATGGCAAGGAAACATATGTGGGGTGAGGTGTATGAGCCTCTGGTCGACGATCAATGGCCACACAACCCCCATTTTTGTCGAAAATAGCCATGAACGACCATTTTCAATAATATCGAAGGCTAACACCTACTGATTTTTGACCAAGAAATGGTCTCCACCAGAAATCCAAGAATGTGATCTACGACAAGGAAACATATGTGGGGTGAGGTGTATGAGCCTCTGGTCGACGATCAATGGCCACACAACCCCCATTTTGCCGAAAATAGCCATGAATGACCATTTTCAATAATACCGAAGGCTAACACGTACGAGTTTTTAACCAAGAAATGGTTTCCACCAGAAATCCAAGAATGTAATCTATGGCAAGGAAACATATGTGGGGTGAGGTTTATGAGCCTCTAGTCGATGATAAATGGCCACACAACCCCCATTTTTTATGAAAATAGCCATGAGCGACCTTGAAAATAGCCATGAGCGACCATTTTCAATAATACTAGAGGCTAACACCTACGGATTTTAGACCAAGAAATGGTCTCCACCAGAAATCCAAGAATGTGATCTATGGCAAGGAAACATATGTGGGGTGAGGTGTACGAGCCTCTAGTCGATGATAAATGGCCACACAACCCCCATTTTTTTATGAAAATAGCCATGAGCGACCATTTTCAATAATATTAGAGGCTAAGACCTACGGATTTTTGACCAAGAAATGGTCTCCACCAGAAATCCAAGAATGTGATCTATGACAAGGAAACATATGTGGGGTGAGGTGTATGAGCCTCTGGTCGACGATCAATGGCCACACAACCCCCATTTTGCCGAAAATAGCCATGAATGACCATTTTCAATAATATTAGAGGCTAAGACCTACGGATTTTTGACCAAGAAATGGTCTCCACCAGAAATCCAAGAATGTGATCTATGCCAAGGAAACATATGTGGGGTGAGGTGTATGAGCGTCTGGTCGATGATAAATGGCCACACAACCCCCATTTTTTATGAAAATAGCCATGAGCGACCTTGAAAATAGCCATGAGCGACCATTTTCAATAATACTAGAGGCTAACACGTACGGATTTTTGACCAAGAAATGGCCTCCACCAGAAATCCAAGAATGTGATCTATGGCAAGGAAACATATGTGGGGTGAGGTGTATGAGCCTCTGGTCGATGATCAATGGCCACACAACCCCCATTTTTGTCGAAAATAGCCATGAACGACCATTTTCAATAATACTGAAGGCTAACACCTACGGATTTTTGACCAAGAAATGGTCTCCACCAGAAATCCAAGAATGTGATCTATGGCAAGGAAACATATGTGGGGTGAGGTGTATGAGCCTCTGGTCGATAATCAATGGCCACACAACCCCCATTTTTGTCGAAAATAGCCATGAACGACCATTTTCAATAATACCGAAGGCTAACACCTACGGATTTTTGACCAAGAAATGGTCTCCACCAGAAATCCAAGAATGTGATCTATGACAAGGAAACATATGTGGGGAGAGGTGTATGAGCCTCTGGTCGACGATCAATGGACACACAACCCTAATTTTTGTCGAAAATAGCCATGAACGACCATTTTCAATGACACTGAAGGCTAACACCTACGGATTTTTGACCAAGAAATGGTCTCCACCAGAAATCCAAGAATGTGATCTATGGCAAGGAAACATATGTGGGGTTAGGTGTATGAGCCTCTGGTCGACGATCAATGGCCACACAACCCTAATTTTTGTCGAAAATAGCCATGAACGACCATTTTCAATGACACTGAAGGCTAACACCTACAGATTTTTGACCAAGAAATGGTCTCCACCAGAAATCCAAGAATGTGATCTATGGCAAGGAAACATATGTGGGGTGAGGTGTATGAGCCTCTGGTCGACGATCAATGGCCACACAACCCTAATTTTTGTCAAAAATAGCCATGAACGACCATTTTCAATGACACTGAAGGCTAACACCTACGGATTTTTGACCAAGAAATGGTCTCCACCAGAAATCCAAGAATGTGATCTATGGCAAGGAAACATATGTGGGGTGAGGTGTATGAGCCTCTGGTCGACGATCAATGGCCACACAACCCTAATTTTTGTCGAAAATAGCCATGAACGACCATTTTCAATGACACTGAAGGCTAACACCTACGGATTTTTGACCAAGAAATGGTCTCCACTAGAAATCCAAGAATGTGATCTATGGCAAGGAAACATATGTGGGGTGAGGTGTATGAGCCTCTGGTCGACGATCAATGGCCACACAACCCTAATTTTTGTCGAAAATAGCCATGAACGACCATTTTCAATGACACTGAAGGCTAACACCTACGGATTTTTGACCAAGAAATGGTCTCCACCAGAAATCCAAGAATGTGATCTATGGCAAGGAAACATATGTGGGGTGAGGTGTATGAGCCTCTGGTCGACGATCAATGGCCACACAACCCTAATTTTTATCGAAAATAGCCATGAACGACCATTTTCAATAATATCGAAGGCTAACACCTACGGATTTTTGACCAAGAAATGGTCTCCACCAGAAATCCAAGAATGTAATCTATGGCAAGGAAACATATGTGGGGTGAGGTGTATGAGCCTCTGGTCGATGATCAATTGCCACACAACCCCCATTTTGCCGAAAATAGCCATGAACGACCATTTTCAATAATACCGAAGGCTAACACCTACGGATTTTTGACCAAGAAATGGTCTCCACCAGAAATCCAAGAATGTGATCTATGGCAAGGAAACATATGTGGGGTGAGGTGTACGAGCCTCTGGTCGATGATCAATGGCCACACAACCCCCATTTTGCCGAAAATAGCCATGAATGACCATTTTCAATAATACCGAAGGCTAACACGTACGAGTTTTTAACCAAGAAATGGTCTCCACCAGAAATCCAAGAATGTGATCTATGGCAAGGAAACATATGTGGGGTGAGGTGTATGAGCCTCTGGTCGATGATCAATGGCCACACAACCCCCATTTTTGTCGAAAATAGCCATGAACGACCATTTTCAATAATATTAGAGGCTAAGACCTACGGATTTTTGACCGAGAAATGGTCTCCACCAGAAATCCAAGAATGTGATCTATGGCAACGAAACATATGTGGGGTGAGGTGTATGAGCCTCTAGTCGATGATCAATGTCCACACAACCCCCATTTTTGTCGAAAATAGCCATGAACGACCATTTTCAATAATATTAGAGGCTAACACCTACGGATTTTAGACCAAGAAATGGTCTACACCAGAAATCCAAGAATGTGATCTATGGCAATGAAACATATGTGGGGTGAGGTGTATGAGCGTCTGGTCGATGATCAATGGCCACACAACCCCCATTTTTGTCAAAAATAGCCATGAACGACCATTTTCAATAATACTAGAGGCTAAGACCTACGGATTTTTGATCAAGAAATGGTCTCCACCAGAAATCCAAGAATGTGATCTATGGCAAGGAAACATATGTGGAGTGAGGTGTACGATCCTCTGGTCGATGATCAATGGCCACACAGCCCCCATTTTTGTCGAAAATAGCCATGAATGACCATTTTCAAAAATACCGAAGGCTAACACGTTCGGATTTTTGACCAAGAAATGGTCTCCACCAGAAATCCAAGAATGTGATCTATGGCAAGAAAACATATGTGGGGTGAGGTGTATGAGCCTCTGGTCGACGATCAATGGCCACACAACCCCCATTTTTGTCGAAAATAGCCATGAACGACCATTTTCGATAATACCGAAGGCTAACACCTACGGATTTTTGACCAAGAAATGGTCTCCACCAGAAATCCAAGAATGTGATCTATGGCAAGGAAACATATGTGGGGTGAGGTGTATGAGCCTCTGGTCGACGATCAATGGCCACACAACCCCCATTTTGCCGAAAATAGCCATGAATGACCATTTTCAATAATACCGAAGGCTAACACGTATGAGTTTTTAACCAAGAAATGGTCTCCACCAGAAATCCAAGAATGTAATCTATGGCAAGGAAACATATGTGGGGTGAGGTTTTGACCAAGAAATGGTCTCCACCAGAAATCCAAGAATGTGATCTATGGCAAGGAAACATATGTGGGGTGAGGTGTATGAGCCTCTAGTCGATGATCAATGGCCACACAACCCCCATTTTTGTCGAAAATAGCCATTAATGACCATTTTCAATAATACCGAAGGCTAACACGTACGAGTTTTTAACCAAGAAATGGTCTCCACCAGAAATCCAAGAATGTAATCTATGGCAAGGAAACATATGTGGGGTGAGGTTTTGACCAAGAAATGGTCTCCACCAGAAATCCAAGAATGTGATCTATGGCAAGGAAACATATGTGGGGTGAGGTGTATGAGCGTCTGGTCGATGATCAATGGCCACACAACCCCCATTTTTTATGAAAATAGCCATGAGCGACCTTGAAAATAGCCATGAGCGACCATTTTCAATAATACTAGAGGCTAACACGTACGGATTTTTGACCAAGAAATGGTCTCCACCAGAAATCCAAGAATGTGATCTATGGCAAGGAAACATATGTGGGGTGAGGTGTATGAGCGTCTGGTCGAAGATCAATGGCCACACAACCCCCATTTTTGTCGAAAATAGCCATGAACGACCATTTTCAATAATACCGAAGGCTAAGACCTATGGATTTTTGACCAAGAAATGGTCTCCACCAGAAATCCAAGAATGTGATCTATGGCAAGGAAACATATGTGGGGTGAGGTGTATGAGCCTCTGGTCGATGATCAATGGCCACACAACCCCCATTTTTGTCGAAAATAGCCATGAATGACCATTTACAACAATACCGAAGGCTAACACCTACGGATTTTTGACCAAGAAATGGTCTCCACCAGAAATCCAAGAATGTGATCTATGACAAGGAAACATATGTGGGGTGAGGTGTATGAGCCTCTGGTCGACGATCAATGGCCACACAACCCCCATTTTGCCAAAAATAGCCATGAGCGACCATTTTCAATAATACTAGAGGCTAACACGTACGGATTTTTGACCAAGAAATGGTCTCCACCAGAAATCCATGAATGTGATCTATGGCAAGGAAACATATGTGGGGTGAGGTGTATGAGCGTCTGGTTGATGATCAATGGCCACACAACCCCCATTTTTGTCGAAAATAGCCATGAACGAACATTTTCAATAATACCGAAGGCTAACACCTACGGATTTTTGACCAAGAAATGGTCTCCACCAGAAATCCAAGAATGTGATCTATGGCAAGGAAACATATGTGGGGTGAGGTGTATGAGCCTCTGGTCGATGATCAATGGCCACACAACCCCCATTTTTGTCGAAAATAGCCATGAATGACCATTTTCAATAATACCGAAGGCTAACACGTACGAGTTTTTAAACAAGAAATGGTCTCCACCAGAAATCCAAGAATGTAATATATGGTAAGGAAACATATGTGGGGTGAGGTTTTGACCAAGAAATGGTCTCCACCAGAAATCCAAGAATGTGATCTATGGCAAGGAAACATATGTGGGGTGAGGTGTATGAGCGTCTGGTCGATGATCAATGGCCACACAACCCCCATTTTTTATGAAAATAGCCATGAGCGACCTTGAAAATAGCCATGAGCGACCATTTTCAATAATACTAGAGGCTAACACGTACGGATTTTTGACCAAGAAATGGTCTCCACCAGAAATCCAAGAATGTGATCTATGGCAAGGAAACATATGTGGGGTGAGGTTTTGACCAAGAAATGGTCTCCACCAGAAATCCAAGAATGTGATCTATGGCAAGGAAACATATGTGGGGTGAGGTGTATGAGCCTCTGGTCGACGATCAATGGCCACACAACCCCCATTTTTTCGAAAATAGCCATGAATGACCATTTTCAATAATATTAGAGGCTAACACCTACGAGTTTTTAACCAAGAAATGGTCTCCACCAGAAATCCAAGAATGTGATCTATGGCAAGGAAACATATGTGGGGTGAGGTTTTGACCAAGAAATGGTCTCCACCAGAAATCCAAGAATGTGATCTATGGCAAGGAAACATATGTGGGGTGAGGTGTATGAGCCTCTGGTCGACGATCAATGGCCACACAACCCCCATTTTTTCGAAAATAGCCATGAATGACCATTTTCAATAATATTAGAGGCTAACACCTACGAGTTTTTAACCAAAAATATGGTCTCCACCAGAAATCCAAGAATGTGATCTATGGCAAGGAAACATATGTGGGGTGAGGTTTTGACCAAGAAATGGTCTCCACCAGAAATCCAAGAATGTGATCTATGGCAAGGAAACATATGTGGGGTGAGGTGTATGAGCCTCTGGTCGACGATCAATGGCCACACAACCCCCATTTTTTCGAAAATAGCCATGAATGACCATTTTCAATAATATTAGAGGCTAACACCTACGAGTTTTTAACCAAGAAATGGTCTCCACTAGAAATCCAAGAATGTGATCTATGGCAAGGAAACATATGTGGGGTGAGGTTTTGACCAAGAAATGGTCTCCACTAGAAATCCAAGAATGTGATCTATGGCAAGGAAACATATGTGGGGTGAGGTGTATGAGCCTCTGGTCGACGATCAATGGCCACACAACCCCCATTTTTTTCGAAAATAGCCATGAATGACCATTTTCAATAATATTAGAGGCTAACACCTACGAGTTTTTAACCAAGAAATGGTCTCCACCAGAAATCCAAGAATGTGATCTATGGCAAGGAAACATATGTGGGGTGAGGTGTATGAGCCTCTGGTCGATGATCAATGGCCACACAACCCCCATTTTTGTCGAAAATAGCCATGAACGACCATTTTCAATAATATCGAAGGCTAACACCTACGGATTTTAGACCAAGAAATGGTCTCCACCAGAAATCCAAGAATGTGATCTATGGCAAGGAAACATATGTGGGGTGAGGTGTACGAGCCTCTGGTCGATGATCAATTGCCACACAACCCCCATTTTGTCGAAAATAGCCATGAACGACCATTTACAATAATACCGAAGGCTAACACCTACGGATTTTTGACCAAGAAATGGTCTCCACCAGAAATCCAAGAATGTGATCTATGGCAAGGAAACATATGTGGGGTGAGGTGTATGAGCCTCTGGTCGATGATCAATGGCCAGACAACCCCCATTTTGCCGAAAATAGCCATGAATGACCATTTTCAATAATACCGAAGGCTAAGACCTACGGATTTTTGACCAAGAAATGGTCTCCACCAGAAATCCAAGAATGTGATCTATGGCAAGGAAACATATGTGGGGTGAGGTGTATGAGCCTCTGGTCGATGATCAATGGCCACACAACCCCCATTTTTGTCGAAAATAGCCATGAATGACCATTTACAATAATACCGAAGGCTAACACCTACGGATTTTTGACCAAGAAATGGTCTCCACCAGAAATCCAAGAATGTGATCTACGACAAGGAAACATATGTGGGGTGAGGTGTATGAGCCTCTGGTCGACGATCAATGGCCACACAACCCCCATTTTGCCGAAAATAGCCATGAGCGACCATTTTCAATAATATTAGAGGCTAAGACCTACGGATTTTTGACCAAGAAATGGTCTCCACCAGAAATCCAAGAATGTGATATATGGCAAGGAAACATATGTGGGGTGAGGTGTATGAGCCTCTGGTCGACGATCAATGGCCACACAACCCCCATTTTTTATGAAAATAGCCATCAGCGACCTTGAAAATAGCCATGAGCGACCATTTTCAATAATACTAGAGGCTAACACCTACGGATTTTTGACCAAGAAATGGTCTCCACCAGAAATCCAAGAATGTGATCTATGGCAAGGAAACATATATGGGGTGAGGTGTATGAGCCTCTGGTCGATGATCAATGGCCACACAACCCCCATTTTTGTCGAAAATAGCCATGAACGACCATTTTCAATAATACCGAAGGCTAACACCAACGGATTTTTGACCAAGAAATGGTCTCCACCAGAAATCCAAGAATGTGATCTATGGCAAGGAAACATATGTGGGGTGAGGTGTATGAGCCTCTGGTCGATGATCAATGGCCACACAACCCCCATTTTTGTCGAAAATAGCCATGAACGACCATTTTCAATAATATCGAAGGCTAACACCTACGGATTTTTGACCAAGAAATGGTCTCCACCAGAAATCCAATAATGTGATCTATGGCAAGGAAACATATGTGGGGTGAGGTGTATGAGCCTCTGGTCGACGATCAATGGCCACACAACCCCCATTTTTTATGAAAATAGCCATGAGCGACCATTTTCAATAATACTAGAGGCTAACACCTACGGATTTTAGACCAAGAAATGGTCTCCACCAGAAATCCAAGAATGTGATCTATGGCAAGGAAACATATGTGGGGTGAGGTGTATGAGTGTCTGGTCGATGATCAATGGCCACACAACACCCATTTTTGTCGAAAATAGCCATGAACGACCATTTTCAATAATACTAGAGGCTAAGACCTACGGATTTTTGACCAAGAAATGGTCTCCACCAGAAATCCAAGAATGTGATCTATGGCAAGGAAACATATGTGGAGTGAGGTGTACGATCCTCTGGTCGATGATCAATGGCCACACAACCCCCATTTTTGTCGAAAATAGCCATGAATGACCATTTTCAAAAATACCGAAGGCTAACACGTTCAGATTTTTGACCAAGAAATGGTCTCCACCAGAAATCCAAGAATGTGATCTATGGAAAGGAAACATATGTGGGGTGAGGTGTATGAGCGTCTGGTCGATGATCAATGGCCACACAACCCCCATTTTTGTCGAAAATAGCCATGAACGACCATTTTCAATAATACCGAAGGCTAACACGTACGGATTTTAGACCAAGAAATGGTCTCCACCAGATGGGGTGAGGTGTACGAGCCTCTGGTCGATGATCAATGGCCACACAACCCCCATTTTTGTCGAAAATAGCCATGAATGACCATTTTCAATAATACCGAAGGCTAACACCTACGGATTTTTGACCAAGAAATGGTTTCCACCAGAAATCCAAGATTGTGATCTACGACAAGGAAACATATGTGGGGTGAGGTGTATGAGCCTCTGGTCGACGATCAATGGCCACACAACCCCCATTTTGCCGAAAATAGCCATGAATGACCATTTTCAATAATACCGAAGGCTAAGACCTACGGATTTTTGACCAAGAAATGGTCTCCACCAGAAATCCAAGAATGTGACCTATGGCAAGGAAACATATGTGGGGTGAGGTGTATGAGCCTCTGGTCGATGATCAATGGCCACACAACCCCCATTTTTGTCGAAAATAGCCATGAATGACCATTTACAATAATACCGAAGGCTAACACCTACTGGATTTTTGACCAAGAAATGGTCTCCATCAGAAATCCAAGAATGTGATATACGACAAGGAAACATATGTGGGGTGAGGTGTATGAGCCTCTGGTCGATGATCAATGGCCACACAACCCCCATTTTTGCCGAAAATAGCCATGAGCGACCATTTTCAATAATACACCTCACCCCACATATGTTTCCTTGCCATAGATCACATTCTTGGATTTCTGGTGGAGACCATTTCTTGGTCAAAAATCCGTAGGTGTTAGCCTTCGGTATTATTGAAAACGGTCGTTCATGGCGATTTTCGGCAAAAATGGGGGTTGTGTGGCCATTGATCATCGACCAGACACTCATACACCTCACCCCACATATGTTTCCTTGCCATAGAATGACCATTTTCAAAAATACCAAAGGCTAACACCTACGGATTTTTGACCAAGAAATGGTCTCCACCATAAATCCAAGAATGTGATCTATGGCAAGGAAACATATGTGGGGTGAGGTGTATTATTGAAAATGGTCGCTCATGACTATTTTCGGCAAAAATGGGGGTTGTGTGGCCATTGATCATCGACCAGAGGCTCATACACCTCACCCCACATATGTTTCCTTGTCGTAGATCACATTCTTGGATTTCTGGTGGAGACCATTTCTTGGTCAAAAATCCTTAGGTGTTAGCCTTCGGTATTATTGAAAATGGTCGTTCATGGCTATTTTCGACAAAAATGGGGGTTGTGTGGCCATTGATCATCGACCAGACGCTCATACACCTCACCCCACATATGTTTCCTTGCCATAGATCACATTCTTGGATTTCTGGTGGAGACCATTTCTTGGTCAAAAACTCGTACATGTTAGCCTTCGATATTATTGAAAATGGTCGTTCATGGCTATTTTCGACAAAAATGGGGTTTGTGTGGCCATTGATCATCGACCAGAGGCTCATAAATCTCACCCCACATATGTTTCCTTGCCATAGATCACATTCTTGGAATTCTGGTGGAGACCATTTCTTGGGCAAAAATCCGTAGGTGTTAGCCTTCGGTATTATTGAAAATGGTCATTCATGGCTATTTTCGGCAAAATGGGGGTTGTGTGGCCATTGATCGTCGACCAGACGCTCGTACACCTCACCCCACATATGTTTCCTTGCCATATATCACATTTTTGGATTTATGGTGGAGACCATTTCTTGGTCAAAAATCCGTAGGTGTTAGCCTTCGATATTATTGAAAATGGTCATTCATGGCTATTTTCGACAAAAATGGGGGTTGTGTGGCCATTGATCTTCGACCAGAGGCTCATACACCTCACTACACATATGTTTCCTTGTCGTAGATCACATTCTTGGATTTCTGGTGGAGACCATTTCTTGGTCAAAAATCCGTAGGTGTTAGCCTTCGATATTATTGAAAATGGTCATTCATGGCTATTTTCGGCAAAATGGGGGTTGTGTGGCCATTGATCGTCGACCAGAGGCTCATACACCTCACCCCACATATGTTTCCTTGTCGTAGATCACATTCTTGGATTTCTGGTGGAGACCATTTCTTGGTCAAAAATCCGTAGGTGTTAGCCTTCGATATTATTGAAAATGGTCGTTCATGGCTATTTTCGACAAAAATGGGGGTTGTGTTGCCATTGATCATCGACCAGAGGCTCATACACCTCACCCCACATATGTTTCCTTGCCATAGATCACATTCTTGGATTTCTGGTGGAGACCATTTCTTGGTCAAAAATCCGAACATGTTAGCCTTCGGTATTATTGAAAATGGTCATTCATGGCTATTTTCGACAAAAATGGGGGTTGTGTGGCCATTGATCATCGACCAGAGGATCGTACACCTCACTCCACATATGTTTCCTTGCCATAGATCACATTCTTGGATTTCTGGTGGAGACCATTTCTTGGTCAAAAATCCGTAGGTCTTAGCCTCTAGTATTATTGAAAATGGTCGTTCATGGCTATTTTCGACAAAAATGGGGGTTGTGTGGCCATTGATCATCGACCAGACGCTCATACACCTCACCCCACATATGTTTCCTTGCCATAGATCACATTCTTGGATTTCTGGTGGAGACCATTTCTTGGTCAAAAATCCGAACGTGTTAGCCTTCGGTATTTTTGAAAATGGTCATTCATGGCTATTTTCGACAAAAATGGGGGTTGTGTGGCCATTGATCATCGGCCAGAGGATCGTACACCTCACTCCACATATGTTTCCTTGCCATAGATCACATTCTTGGATTTCTGGTGGAGACCATTTCTTGGTCAAAAATCCGTAGGTCTTAGCCTCTAATATTATTGAAAATGGTCGTTCATGGCTATTTTCGACAAAAATGGGGGTTGTGTGGCCATTGATCATCGACCAGACGCTCATACACCTCACCCCACATATGTTTCCTTGCCATAGATCACATTCTTGGATTTCTGGTGGAGACCATTTCTTGGTCTAAAATCCGTAGGTGTTAGCCTCTAGTATTATTGAAAATGGTCGCTCATGGCTATTTTCATAAAAAATGGGGGTTGTGTGGCCATTGATCGTCGACCAGAGGCTCATACACCTCACCCCACATATGTTTCCTTGCCATAGATGACATTCTTGGATTTCTGGTGGAGACCATTTCTTGGTCAAAAATCCGTAGGTGTTAGCCTTCGATATTATTGAAAATGGTCGTTCATGGCTACTTTCGACAAAAATGGGGGTTGTGTGGCCATTGATCATCGACCAGAGGCTCATACACCTCACCCCACATATGTTTCCTTGCCATAGATCACATTCTTGGATTTCTGGTGGAGACCAATTCTTGGTTAAAAACTCGTAGGTGTTAGCCTTCGGTATTATTAAAAATGGTCATTCATGGCTATTTTCGGCAAAATGGGGGTTGTGTGGCCATTGATCATCGACCAGAGGCTCATACACCTCACCCCACATATGTTTCCTTGCCATAGATCACATTCTTGGATTTCTGGTGGAGACCATTTCTTGGTCAAAAATCCGAACGTGTTAGCCTTCGGTATTTTTGAAAATGGTCATTCATGGCTATTTTCGACAAAAATGGGGGTTGTGTGGCCATTGATCATCGACCAGAGGATCGTACACCTCACTCCACATATGTTTCCTTGCCATAGATCACATTCTTGGATTTCTGGTGGAGATCATTTCTTGGTCAAAAATCCGTAGGTCTTAGCCTCTAGTATTATTGAAAATGGTCGTTCATGGCTATTTTCGACAAAAATGGGGGTTGTGTGGCCATTGATCATCGACCAGACGCTCATACACCTCACCCCACATATGTTTCCTTGCCATAGATCACATTCTTAGATTTCTGGTGGAGACCATTTCTTGGTCAAAAATCCGTAGGTGTTAGCCTTCGGTATTATTGAAAATGGTCGTTCATGGCTATTTTCGACAAAAATGGGGGTTGTGTGGCCATTGATCATCGACCAGACGCTCATACACCTCACCCCACATATGTTTCCTTGCCATAGATCACATTCTTGGATTTCTGGTGGAGACCATTTCTTGGTCTAAAATCCGTAGGTGTTAGCCTCTAGTATTATTGAAAATGGTCGCTCATGGCTATTTTCATAAAAAATGGGGGTTGTGTGGCCATTGATCGTCGACCAGAGGCTCATACACCTCACCCCACATATGTTTCCTTGCCATAGATGACATTCTTGGATTTCTGGTGGAGACCATTTCTTGGTCAAAAATCCGTAGGTGTTAGCCTTCGATATTATTGAAAATGGTCGTTCATGGCTACTTTCGACAAAAATGGGGGTTGTGTGGCCATTGATCATCGACCAGAGGCTCATACACCTCACCCCACATATGTTTCCTTGCCATAGATCACATTCTTGGATTTCTGGTGGAGACCAATTCTTGGTTAAAAACTCGTAGGTGTTAGCCTTCGGTATTATTAAAAATGGTCATTCATGGCTATTTTCGGCAAAATGGGGGTTGTGTGGCCATTGATCATCGACCAGAGGCTCATACACCTCACCCCACATATGTTTCCTTGCCATAGATCACATTCTTGGATTTCTGGTGGAGACCATTTCTTGGTCAAAAATCCGAACGTGTTAGCCTTCGGTATTTTTGAAAATGGTCATTCATGGCTATTTTCGACAAAAATGGGGGTTGTGTGGCCATTGATCATCGACCAGAGGATCGTACACCTCACTCCACATATGTTTCCTTGCCATAGATCACATTCTTGGATTTCTGGTGGAGATCATTTCTTGGTCAAAAATCCGTAGGTCTTAGCCTCTAGTATTATTGAAAATGGTCGTTCATGGCTATTTTCGACAAAAATGGGGGTTGTGTGGCCATTGATCATCGACCAGACGCTCATACACCTCACCCCACATATGTTTCCTTGCCATAGATCACATTCTTAGATTTCTGGTGGAGACCATTTCTTGGTCAAAAATCCGTAGGTGTTAGCCTTCGGTATTATTGAAAATGGTCGTTCATGGCTATTTTCGACAAAAATGGGGGTTGTGTGGCCATTGATCATCGACCAGAGGCTCATACACCTCACCCCACATATGTTTCCTTGCCATAGATCACATTCTAGGATTTCTGGTGGAGACCATTTCTTGGTCAAAAATCCATAGGTGTTAGCCTCTAGTATTATTGAAAATGGTCGCTCATGGCTATTTTCAAGGTCGCTCATCGCTATTTTCATAAAAAATGGGGGTTGTGTGGCCATTGATCGTCGACCAGAGGCTCATACACCTCACCCCACATATGTTTCCTTGCCATAGATCACATTCTTGGATTTCTGGTGGAGACCATTTCTTGGTCAAAAATCCGTAGGTCTTAGCCTCTAATATTATTGAAAATGGTCGTTCATGGCTATTTTCGACAAAAATGGGGGTTGTGTGGCCATTGATCATCGACCAGACGCTCATACACCTCACCCCACATATGTTTCCTTGCCATAGATCACATTCTTGGATTTCTGGTGGAGACCATTTCTTGGTCTAAAATCCGTAGGTGTTAGCCTCTAGTATTATTGAAAATGGTCGCTCATGGCTATTTTCATAAAAAATGGGGGTTGTGTGGCCATTGATCGTCGACCAGAGGCTCATACACCTCACCCCACATATGTTTCCTTGCCATAGATGACATTCTTGGATTTCTGGTGGAGACCATTTCTTGGTCAAAAATCCGTAGGTGTTAGCCTTCGATATTATTGAAAATGGTCGTTCATGGCTACTTTCGACAAAAATGGGGGTTGTGTGGCCATTGATCATCGACCAGAGGCTCATACACCTCACCCCACATATGTTTCCTTGCCATAGATCACATTCTTGGATTTCTGGTGGAGACCAATTCTTGGTTAAAAACTCGTAGGTGTTAGCCTTCGGTATTATTAAAAATGGTCATTCATGGCTATTTTCGGCAAAATGGGGGTTGTGTGGCCATTGATCATCGACCAGAGGCTCATACACCTCACCCCACATATGTTTCCTTGCCATAGATCACATTCTTGGATTTCTGGTGGAGACCATTTCTTGGTCAAAAATCCGAACGTGTTAGCCTTCGGTATTTTTGAAAATGGTCATTCATGGCTATTTTCGACAAAAATGGGGGTTGTGTGGCCATTGATCATCGACCAGAGGATCGTACACCTCACTCCACATATGTTTCCTTGCCATAGATCACATTCTTGGATTTCTGGTGGAGATCATTTCTTGGTCAAAAATCCGTAGGTCTTAGCCTCTAGTATTATTGAAAATGGTCGTTCATGGCTATTTTCGACAAAAATGGGGGTTGTGTGGCCATTGATCATCGACCAGACGCTCATACACCTCACCCCACATATGTTTCCTTGCCATAGATCACATTCTTAGATTTCTGGTGGAGACCATTTCTTGGTCAAAAATCCGTAGGTGTTAGCCTTCGATATTATTGAAAATGGTCGTTCATGGCTATTTTCGACAAAAATGGGGGTTGTGTGGCCATTGATCATCGACCAGACGCTCATACACCTCACCCCACATATGTTTCCTTGCCATAGATCACATTCTTGGATTTCTGGTGGAGACCATTTCTTGGTCTAAAATCCGTAGGTGTTAGCCTCTAGTATTATTGAAAATGGTCGCTCATGGCTATTTTCATAAAAAATGGGGGTTGTGTGGCCATTGATCGTCGACCAGAGGCTCATACACCTCACCCCACATATGTTTCCTTGCCATAGATGACATTCTTGGATTTCTGGTGGAGACCATTTCTTGGTCAAAAATCCGTAGGTGTTAGCCTTCGATATTATTGAAAATGGTCGTTCATGGCTACTTTCGACAAAAATGGGGGTTGTGTGGCCATTGATCATCGACCAGAGGCTCATACACCTCACCCCACATATGTTTCCTTGCCATAGATCACATTCTTGGATTTCTGGTGGAGACCAATTCTTGGTTAAAAACTCGTAGGTGTTAGCCTTCGGTATTATTAAAAATGGTCATTCATGGCTATTTTCGGCAAAATGGGGGTTGTGTGGCCATTGATCATCGACCAGAGGCTCATACACCTCACCCCACATATGTTTCCTTGCCATAGATCACATTCTTGGATTTCTGGTGGAGACCATTTCTTGGTCAAAAATCCGAACGTGTTAGCCTTCGGTATTTTTGAAAATGGTCATTCATGGCTATTTTCGACAAAAATGGGGGTTGTGTGGCCATTGATCATCGACCAGAGGATCGTACACCTCACTCCACATATGTTTCCTTGCCATAGATCACATTCTTGGATTTCTGGTGGAGATCATTTCTTGGTCAAAAATCCGTAGGTCTTAGCCTCTAGTATTATTGAAAATGGTCGTTCATGGCTATTTTCGACAAAAATGGGGGTTGTGTGGCCATTGATCATCGACCAGACGCTCATACACCTCACCCCACATATGTTTCCTTGCCATAGATCACATTCTTAGATTTCTGGTGGAGACCATTTCTTGGTCAAAAATCCGTAGGTGTTAGCCTTCGGTATTATTGAAAATGGTCGTTCATGGCTATTTTCGACAAAAATGGGGGTTGTGTGGCCATTGATCATCGACCAGAGGCTCATACACCTCACCCCACATATGTTTCCTTGCCATAGATCACATTCTTGGATTTCTGGTGGAGACCATTTCTTGGTCAAAAATCCATAGGTGTTAGCCTCTAGTATTATTGAAAATGGTCGCTCATGGCTATTTTCAAGGTCGCTCATGGCTATTTTCATAAAAAATGGGGGTTGTGTGGCCATTGATCGTCGACCAGAGGCTCATACACCTCACCCCACATATGTTTCCTTGCCATAGATCACATTCTTGGATTTCTAGTGGAGACCATTTCTTGGTCAAAAATCCGTAGGTCTTAGCCTCTAATATTGTTGAAAATGGTCGCTCATGGCTATTTTCGGCAAAATGGGGGTTGTGTGGCCATTGATCGTCGACCAGAGGCTCATACACCTCACCCCACATATGTTTCCTTGTCGTAGATCACATTCTTGGATTTCTGGTGGAGACCATTTCTTGGTCAAAAATCCGTAGGTTTTAGCCTTCGGTATTATTGTAAATGGTCATTCATGGCTATTTTCGAAAAAAATGGGGGTTGTGTGGCCATTGATCGTCGACCAGACGCTCATACACCTCACCCCACATATGTTTCCTTGCCATAGATCACATTCTTGGATTTATGGTGGAGACCATTTCTTGGTCAAAAATCCGTAGGTGTTAGCCTTCGGTATTATTGAAAATGGTCGTTCATGGCTATTTTCGGCAAAATGGGGGTTGTGTGGCCATTGATCGTCGACCAGAGGCTCATACACCTCACCCCACATATGTTTCCTTGTCGAAGATCACATTCTTGGATTTCTGGTGGAGACCATTTCTTGGTCAAAAATCCGTTGGTGTTAGCCTTCGATATTATTGGAAATGGTCGTTCATGGCTATTTTCAACAAAAATGGGGGTTGTCTGGCCATTGATCATCGACTAGAGGCTCATAAACCTCACCCCACATATGTTTCCTTGCCATAGATCACATTCTTGGATTTCTGGTGGAGACCATTTCTTGGTCAAAAACTCGTACGTGTTAGCCTTCGGTATTATTGAAAATGGTCGTTCATGGCTATTTTCGACAAAAATGGGGGTTGTGTGGCCATTGATCATCGACCAGAGGCTCATACACCTCACCCCACATATGTTTCCTTGCCATAGATCACATTCTTGGATTTCTGGTGGAGACCATTTCTTGGTCAAAAATCCGTAGGTGTTAGCCTTCGATATTATTGAAAATGGTCAGTTCATGGCTATTTTCGACAAAAATGGGGGTTGTGTGGCCATTGATCATCGACCAGAGGCTCATACACCTCACCCCACATATGTTTCCTTGCCATAGATCACATTCTTGGATTTCTGGTGGAGACCATTTCTTGGTCAAAAACTCCGTACGGTGTTAGCCTTCGGTATTATTGAAAATGGTCGTTCATGGCTATTTTCGACAAAAATGGGGGTTGTGTGGCCATTGATCATCGACCAGACGCTCATACACCTCACCCCACATATGTTTCCTTGCCATAGATCACATTCTTGGATTTCTGGTGGAGACCATTTCTTGGTCAAAAATCCGTAGGTGTTAGCCTTCGATATTATTGAAAATGGTCATTCATGGCTATTTTTCGACAAAAATGGGGGTTGTGTGGCCATTGATCTTCGACCAGAGGCTCATACACCTCACCCCACATATGTTTCCTTGCCATAGATCACATTCTTGGATTTCTGGTGGAGACCATTTCTTGGTCAAAAATCCGTAGGTGTTAGCCTTCGGTATTATTGAAAATGGTCAGTTCATGGCTATTTTCGACAAAAATGGGGGTTGTGTGGCCATTGATCATCGACCAGACGCTCATACACCTCACCCCACATATGTTTCCTTGCCATAGATCACATTCTTGGATTTCTGGTGGAGACCATTTCTTGGTCAAAAACTCGTAGGTGTTAGCCTTCGATATTATTGAAAATGGTCAGTTCATGGCTATTTTCGACAAAAATGGGGGTTGTGTGGCCATTGATCATCGACCAGAGGCTCATACACTCTCACCCCACATATGTTTCCTTGTCAGTAGATCACATTCTTGGATTTCTGGTGGAGATCCATTTCTTGGTCAAAAATCCGTAGGTGTTAGCCTTCGGTATTATTGAAAATGGTCATTCATGGCTATTTTCGGCAAAATGGGGGTTGTGTGGCCATTGATCGTCGACCAGACGCTCATACACCTCACCCCACATATGTTTCCTTGCCATATATCACATTCTTGGATTTCTGGTGGAGACCATTTCTTGGTCAAAAATCCGTAGGTGTTAGCCTTCGATATTATTGAAAATGGTCATTCATGGCTATTTTCGACAAAAATGGGGGTTGTGTGGCCATTGATCTTCGACCAGAGGCTCATACACCTCACTCCACATATGTTTCCTTGTCGTAGATCACATTCTTGGATTTCTGGTGGAGACCATTTCTTGGTCAAAAATTCCGTAGGTGTTAGCCTTCGATATTATTGAAATGGTCATTCATGGCTATTTTCGGCAAAAATGGGGGTTGTGTGGCCATTGATCGTCGACCAGAGGCTCATACACCTCACCCCACATATGTTTCCTTGTCGTAGATCACATTCTTGGATTTCTGGTGGAGACCATTTCTTGGTCAAAAATCCGTAGGTGTTAGCCTTCGATGTTATTGAAAATGGTCGTTCATGGCTATTTTCGACAAAAATGGGGGTTGTGTGGCCATTGATCATCGACCAGAGGCTCATACACCTCACCCCACATATGTTTCCTTGCCATAGATCACATTCTTGGATTTCTGGTGGAGACCATTTCTTGGTCAAAAATCCGTAGGTCTTAGCCTCTAATATTATTGAAAATGGTCACTCATGGCTATTTTCGGCAAAATGGGGGTTGTGTGGCCATTGATCGTCGACCAGAGGCTCATACACCTCACCCCACATATGTTTCCTTGTCGTAGATCACATTCTTGGATTTCTGGTGGAGACCATTTCTTGGTCAAAAATCCGTAGGTGTTAGCCTTCGGTATTATTGTAAATGGTCATTCATGGCTTTTTTCGACAAAAATGGGGTTGTGTGGCCATTGATCATCGACCAGAGGCTCATACACCTCACCCCACATATGTTTCCTTGCCATAGATCACATTCTTGGATTTCTGGTGGAGACCATTTCTTGGTCAAAAATCCGTAGGTCTTAGCCTCTAGTATTATTGAAAATGGTTGCTCATGGCTATTTTCATAAAAAATGGGGGTTGTGTGGCCATTGATCGTCGACCAGAGGCTCATACACCTCACCCCACATATGTTTCCTTGCCATAGATCACATTCTTGGAATTCTTGGTGGAGACCATTTCTTGGTCAAAAATCCGTAGGTGTTAGCCTTCGATATTATTGAAAATGGTCGTTCATGGCTATTTTCGACAAAAATGGGGGTTGTGTGGCCATTGATCATCGACCAGAGGCTCATACACCTCACCCCACATATGTTTCCTTGCCATAGATCACATTCTTGGATTTCTGGTGGAGACCATTTCTTGGTTAAAAACTCGTAGGTGTTAGCCTTCGGTATTATTGAAAATGGTCATTCATGGCTATTTTCGGCAAAATGGGGGTTGTGTGGCCATTGATCATCGACCAGAGGCTCATACACCTCACCCCACATATGTTTCCTTGCCATAGATCACATTCTTGGATTTCTGGTGGAGACCATTTCTTGGTCAAAAATCCGAACGTGTTAGCCTTCGGTATTATTTAAAATGGTCATTCATGGCTATTTTCGACAAAAATGGGGGTTGTGTGGCCATTGATCATCGACCAGAGGATCGTACACCTCACTCCACATATGTTTCCTTGCCATAGATCACATTCTTGGATTTCTGGTGGAGACGATTTCTTGGTCAAAAATCCGTAGGTCTTAGCCTCTAGTATTATTGAAAATGGTCGTTCATGGCTATTTTCGACAAAAATGGGGGTTGTGTGGCCATTGATCATCGACCAGACGCTCATACACCTCACGCCACATATGTTTCCTTGCCATAGATCACATTCTTGGATTTCTGGTGGAGACCATTTCTTGGTCCAAAATCCGTAGGTGTTAGCCTCTAGTATTATTGAAAATGGTCGCTCATGGCTATTTTCATAAAAATGGGGGTTGTGTGGCCATTGATCGTCGACCAGAGGCTCATACACCTCACCCCACATATGTTTCCTTGCCATAGATCACATTCTTGGATTTCTGGTGGAGACCATTTCTTGGTCAAAAATCCATAGGTGTTAGCCTTCGATATTATTGAAAATGGTCGTTCATGGCTATTTTCGACAAAAATGGGGGTTATGTGGCCATTGATCATCGACCAGAGGCTCATACACCTCACCCCACATATGTTTCCTTGCCATAGATCACATTCTTGGATTTCTGGTGGAGGGCATTTCTTGGTCAAAAATCCGTAGGTGTTAGCCTTCGGTATTATTGAAAATGGTCGTTCATGGCTATTTTCGACAAAAATGGGGGTTGTGTGGCCATTGATCATCGACCAGAGGCTCATACACCTCACCCCACATATGTTTCCTTTCCATAGATCACATTCTTGGATTTCTGGTGGAGACCATTTCTTGGTCAAAAATCCGTAGGTGTTAGCCTCTAGTATTATTGAAAATGGTCGCTCATGGCTATTTTCAAGGTCGCTCATGGCTATTTTCATAAAAAATGGGGGTTGTGTGGCCATTGATCGTCGACCAGAGGCTCATACACCTCACCCCACATATGTTTCCTTGCCATAGATCACATTCTTGGATTTCTGGTGGAGACCATTTCTTGGTCTAAAATCCGTAGGTGTTAGCCTCTAGTATTATTGAAAATGGTCGCTCATGGCTATTTTCAAGGTCGCTCATGGCTATTTTCATAAAAAATGGGGGTTGTGTGGCCATTTATCATCGACTAGAGGCTCATAAACCTCACCCCACATATGTTTCCTTGCCATAGATCACATTCTTGGATTTCTGGTGGAGACCATTTCTTGGTCAAAAACTCGTACGTGTTAGCCTTCGGTATTATTGAAAATGGTCGTTCATGGCTATTTTCGACAAAAATGGGGGTTGTGTGGCCATTGATCATCGACCAGAGGCTCGTACACCTCACCCCACATATGTTTCCTTGCCATAGATCACATTCTTGTATTTCTGGTGGAGACCATTTCTTGGTCAAAAATCCGTAGGTGTTAGCCTCTAGTATTATTGAAAATGGTCGCTCATGGCTATTTTCAAGGTCGCTCATGGGTATTTTCATAAAAAATGGGGGTTGTGTGGCCATTTATCATCGACTAGAGGCTCATAAACCTCACCCCACATATGTTTCCTTGCCATAGATCACATTCTTGGATTTCTGGTGGAGACCATTTCTTGGTCAAAAATCCGTAGGTGTTAGCCTTCTGTATTATTGAAAATGGTCGTTCATGGCTATTTTCGACAAAAATGGGGGTTGTGTGGCCATTGATCATCGACCAGACGCTCATACACCTCACTACACATATGTTTCCTTGTCGTAGATCACATTCTTGGATTTCTGGTGGAGACCATTTCTTGGTCAAAAATCCGTAGGTCTTAGCCTCTAGTATTATTGAAAATGGTCGCTCATGGCTATTTTCATAAAAAAATGGGGGTTGTGTGGCCATTGATCGTCGACCAGAGGCTCATACACCTCACCCCACATATGTTTCCTTGCCATAGATCACATTCTTGGATTTCTGGTGGAGACCATTTCTTGGTCAAAAATCCGTAGGTGTTAGCCTTCGGTATTATTGAAAATGGTCGTTCATGGCTATTTTCGACAAAAATGGGGGTTGTGTGGCCATTGATCATCGACCAGAGGCTCATACACCTCACCCCACATATGTTTCCTTGCCATAGATCACATTCTTCGATTTCTGGTGGAGACCATTTCTTGGTTAAAAACTCGTAGGTGTTAGCCTTCGGTATTATTGAAAATGGTCATTCATGGCTATTTTCGGCAAAATGGGGGTTGTGTGGCCATTGATCATTGACCAGAGGCTCATACACCTCACCCCACATATGTTTCCTTGCCATAGATCACATTCTTGGATTTCTGGTGGAGACCATTTCTTGGTCAAAAATCCGAACGTGTTAGCCTTCGGTATTTTTTTAAAATGGTCATTCATTGCTATTTTCGACAAAAATGGGGGTTGTGTGGCCATTGATCATCGACCGGAGGATCGTACACCTCACTCCACATATGTTTCCTTGCCATAGATCACATTCTTGGATTTCTGGTGGAGACCATTTCTTGGTCAAAAATCCGTAGGTCTCAGCCTCTAGTATTATTGAAAATGGTCGTTCATGGCTATTTTCGACAAAAATGGGGGTTGTGTGGCCATTGATCATCGACCAGACGCTCATACACCTCACCCCACATATGTTTCCTTGCCATAGATCACATTCTTGGATTTCTGGTGGAGACCATTTCTTGGTCTAAAATCCGTAGGTGTTAGCCTCTAGTATTATTGAAAATGGTCGCTCATGGCTATTTTCATAAAAAATGGGGGTTGTGTGGCCATTGATCGTCGACCAGAGGCTCATACACCTCACCCCACATATGTTTCCTTGCCATAGATCACATTCTTGGATTTCTGGTGGAGACCATTTCTTGGTCAAAAATCCGTAGGTGTTAGCCTTCGATATTATTGAAAATGGTCGTTCATGGCTATTTTCGACAAAAATGGGGGTTGTGTGGCCATTGATCATCGACCAGAGGCTCATACACCTCGCCCCACATATGTTTCCTTACCATGGATCACATTCTTGGATTTCTGGTGGAGACCATTTCTTGGTCAAAAATCCGTAGGTGTTAGCCTTCGGTATTATTGAAAATGGTCGTTCATGGCTATTTTCGACAAAAATGGGGGTTGTGTGGCCATTGATCATCGACCAGAGGCTCATACACCTCGCCCCACATATGTTTCCTTGCCATAGATCACATTCTTGGATTTCTGGTGGAGACCATTTCTTGGTCAAAAATCCGTAGGTGTTAGCCTCTAGTATTATTGAAAATGGTCGCTCATGGCTATTTTCAAGGTCGCTCATGGCTATTTTCATAAAAAATGGGGGTTGTGTGGCCATTGATCGTCGACCAGAGGCTCATACACCTCACCCCACATATGTTTCCTTGCCGTAGATCACATTCTTGGATTTCTGGTGGAGACCATTTCTTGGTCTAAAATCCGTAGGTGTTAGCCTCTAGTATTATTGAAAATGGTCGCTCATGGCTATTTTCAAGGTCGCTCATGGCTATTTTCAAGGTCGCTCATGGTTATTTTCAAGGTCGCTCATGGCTATTTTCATAAAAAATGGGGGTTGTGTGGCCATTTGTCATCGACTAGAGGCTCATAAACCTCACCCCACATATGTTTCCTTGCCATAGATCACATTCTTGGATTTCTGGTGGAGACCATTTCTTGGTCAAAAACTCGTACGTGTTAGCCTTCGGTATTATTGAAAATGGTCGTTCATGGCTATTTTCGACAAAAATGGGGGTTTTGTGGCCATTGATCATCGACCAGAGGCTCGTACACCTCACCCCACATATGTTTCCTTGCCATAGATCACATTCTTGGATTTCTGGTGGAGACCATTTCTTGGTCAAAAATCCGTAGGTGTTAGCCTCTAGTATTATTGAAAATGGGTGCTCATGGCTATTTTCAAGGTCGCTCATGGCTATTTTCATAAAAAATGGGGGTTGTGTGGCCATTTATCATCGACTAGACGCTCATAAACCTCACCCCACATATGTTTCCTTGCCATAGATCACATTCTTGGATTTCTGGTGGAGACCATTTCTTGGTCAAAAATCCGTAGGTGTTAGCCTTCGGTATTATTGAAAATGGTCGTTCATGGCTATTTTCGACAAAAATGGGGGTTGTGTGGCCATTGATCATCGACCAGACGCTCATACACCTCACCCCACATATGTTTCCTTGCCATAGATCACATTCTTGGATTTCTGGTCGATGATCAATGGCCACACAACCCCCATTTTTGTCGAAAATAGCCATGAACGACCATTTTCAATAATACCGAAGGCTAACACCTACGGATTTTAGACCAAGAAATGGTCTCCACCAGAAATCCAAGAATGTGATCTATGGCAAGGAAACATATGTGGGTGTCGAAAATAGCCATGAGCGACCATTTTCAACAATACCGAAGGCTAACACCTACGGATTTTTGACCAAGAAATGGTCTCCACCAGAAATCCAAGAATGTGATCTATGGCAAGGAAACATATGTGGGGTGAGGTGTATGAGCCTCTGGTCGATGATCAATTGCCACACAACCCCCATTTTGCCGAAAATAGCCATGAACGACCATTTTCAATAATACCGAAGGCTAACACCTACGGATTTTAGACCAAGAAATGGTCTCCACCAGAAATCCAAGAATGTGATCTACGACAAGGAAACATATGTGGGGTGTTTCTTGGTCAAAAATCCGTAGGTGTTAGCCTTCAGTATTTTTGAAAATGGTCGTTCATGGCTATTTTCGACTAAAATGGGGGTTGTGTGGCCATTGATCATCGACCAGACGCTCATACACCTCACCCCACATATGTTTCCTTGCCATAGATCACATTCTTGGATTTCTGGTGGAGACCATTTCTTGGTCAAAAATCCGTAGGTGTTAGCCTTCGGTATTATTGAAAATGGTCGTTCATGGCTATTTTCGACACCCACATATGTTTCCTTGCCATAGATCACATTCTTGGATTTCTGGTGGAGACCATTTCTTGGTCTAAAATCCGTAGGTGTTAGCCTTCGGTATTATTGAAAATGGTCGTTCATGGCTATTTTCGACAAAAATGGGGGTTGTGTGGCCATTGATCATCGACCAGAAATCCAAGAATGTGATCTATGGCAAGGAAACATATGTGGGGTGAGGTGTATGAGCGTCTGGTCGATGATCAATGGCCACACAACCCCCATTTTTGTCAAAAATAGCCATGAACGACCATTTTCAATAATACCGAAGGCTAACACCTACGGATTTTTGACCAAGAAATGGCTCCACCAGAAATCCAAGAATGTGATCTATGGCAAGGAAACATATGTGGGGTGAGGTTTATGAGCCTCTAGTCGATGATAAATGGCCACACAACCCCCATTTTTTATGAAAATAGCCATGAGCGACCATTTTCAATAATACTTGAGGCTAACACATTCGGATTTTTGCCCAAGAAATGGTCTCCACCAGAAATCCAAGAATGTGATCTACGACAAGGAAACATATGTGTAGTGAGGTGTATGAGCGTCTGGTCGATGATCAATGGTCACACAACCCCCATTTTTGTCGAAAATAGCCATGAACGACAATTTTCAATAATACCGAAGGCTAACACCTATGGATTTTTGACCAAGAAATGGTCTCCACCAGAAATCCAAGAATGTGATCTATGGCAAGGAAACATATGTGGGGTGAGGTTTATGAGCCTTTGGTCGATGATAAATGGCCACACAACCCCCATTTTTTATGGAAATAGCCATGAGCGACCTTGAAAATAGCCATAAACGACCATTTTCAATAATACCGAAGGCTAACACGTACGGATTTTAGACCAAGAAATGGTCTCCACCAGATGGGGTGAGGTGTACGAGCCTCTGGTCGATGATCAATGGCCACACAACCCCCATTTTTGTCGAAAATAGCCATGAATGACCATTTTCAATAATACCGAAGGCTAACACCTACGGATTTTTGACCAAGAAATGGTTTCCACCAGAAATCCAAGAATGTAATCTATGGCAAGGAAACATATGTGGGGTGAGGTTTATGAGCCTCTAGTCGATGATAAATGGCCACACAACCCCCATTTTTTATGAAAATAGCCATGAGCGACCTTGAAAATAGCCATGAACGACCATTTTCAATAATACCGAAGGCTAACACGTACGGATTTTAGACCAAGAAATTGTCTCCACCAGATGGGGTGAGGTGTACGAGCCTCTGGTCGATGATCAATGGCCACACAACCCCCATTTTTGTCGAAAATAGCCATGAATGACCATTTTCAATAATACCGAAGGCTAACACCTACGGATTTTTGACCAAGAAATGGTTTCCACCAGAAATCCAAGAATCTGATCTATGGCAAGGAAACATATGTGGGGTGAGGTGTACGAGCCTCTGGTCGATGATCAATGACCACACAACCCCCATTTTGCCGAAAATAGCCATGAATGACCATTTTCAATAATACCGAAGGCTAACACCTACGGATTTTAGACCAAGAAATGGTCTCCACCAGAAATCCAAGAATGTGATCTATGGCAAGGAAACATATGTGGGGTGAGGTGTATGAGCGTCTGGTCGATGATCAATGGCCACACAACCCCCATTTTTGTCAAAAATAGCCATGAACGACCATTTTCAATAATACCGAAGGCTAACACCTACGGATTTTTGACCAAGAAATGGTCTCCACCAGAAATCCAAGAATGTGATCTACTTTAAGGAAACATATGTGGGGTGAGGTGTATGAGCCTCTGGTCGACGATCAATGGCCACACAACCCCCATTTTTTATGAAAATAGCCATGAGCGACCATTTTCAATAATACTAGAGGCTAACACCTACGGATTTTAGACCAAGAAATGGTCTCCACCAGAAATCCAAGAATGTGATCTATGGCAAGGAAACATATGTGGGTGAGGTGTATGAGCGTCTGGTCGATGATCAATGGCCACACAACCCCCATTTTTGTCGAAAATAGCCATGAACGACCATTTTCAATAATACTAGAGGCTAAGACCTACGGATTTTTGACCAAGAAATGGTCTCCACCAGAAATCCAAGAATGTGATCTATGGCAAGGAAACATATGTGGAGTGAGGTGTACGATCCTCTGGTCGATGATCAATGGCCACACAACCCCCATTTTTGTCGAAAATAGCCATGAATGACCATTTTCAAAAATACCGAAGGCTAACACGTTCGGATTTTTGACCAAGAAATGGTCTCCACCAGAAATCCAAGAATGTGATCTATGGCAAGGAAACATATGTGGGGTGAGGTGTATGAGCGTCTGGTCGATGATCAATGGCCACACAACCCCCATTTTTGTCGAAAATAGCCATGAACGACCATTTTCAATAATACCGAAGGCTAACACGTACAAATTTTAGACCAAGAAATGGTCTCCACCAGATGGGGTGAGGTGTACGAGCCTCTGGTCGATGATCAATGGCCACACAACCCCCATTTTGTCGAAAATAGCCATGAATGACCATTTTCAATAATACCGAAGGCTAACACCTACGGATTTTTGACCAAGAAATGGTTTCCACCAGAAATCCAAGAATGTGATCTACGACAAGGAAACATATGTGGGGTGAGGTGTATGAGCCTCTGGTCGACGATCAATGGCCACACAACCCCCATTTTACCGAAAATAGCCATGAATGACCATTTTCAATAATACCGAAGGCTAAGACCTACGGATTTTTGACCAAGAAATGGTCTCCACCAGAAATCCAAGAATGTGATCTATGGCAAGGAAACCTATGTGGGGTGAGGTGTATGAGCCTCTGGTCGATGATCAATGGCCACACAACCCCCATTTTTGTTGAAAATAGCCATGAATGACCATTTACAATAATACCGAAGGCTAACACCTACGGATTTTTGACCAAGAAATGGTCTCCACCAGAAATCCAAGAATGTGATCTACGACAAGGAAACATATGTGGGGTGAGGTGTATGAGCCTCTGGTCGATGATCAATGGCCACACAACACCCATTTTTGCCGAAAATAGCCATGAGCGACCATTTTCAATAATACACCTCACCCCACATATGTTTCCTTGCCATAGATCACATTCTTGGATTTCTGGTGGAGACCATTTCTTGGTCAAAAATCCGTAGGTGTTAGCCTTCGGTATTATTGAAAACGGTTGTTCATGGCTATTTTCGGCAAAAATGGGGGTTGTGTGGCCATTGATGATCGACCAGACGCTCATACACCTCACCCCACATATGTTTCCTTGCCATAGAATGACCATTTTCAAAAATACCAAAGGCTAACACCTACGGATTTTTGACCAAGAAATGGTCTCCACCATAAATCCAAGAATGTGATCTATGGCAAGGAAACATATGTGGGGTGAGGTGTATTATTTAAAAAATGGTCGTTCATGGCTATTTTCGGCAAAAATGGGGGTTGTGTGGCCATTGATCATCGACCAGAGGCTCATACACCTCACCCCACATATGTTTCCTTGTCGTAGATCACATTCTTGGATTTCTGGTGGAGACCATTTCTTGGTCAAAAATCCGTAGGTGTTAGCCTTCGGTATTATTGTAAATGGTCATTCATGGCTATTTTCGACAAAAATTGGGGTTGTGTCGCCATTGATCATCGACCAGAGGCTCATACACCTCACCCCACATATGTTTCCTTGCCATAGATCACATTCTTGGATTTCTGGTGGAGACCATTTCTTGGTCAAAAATCCGTAGGTCTTAGCCTTCGGTATTATTGAAAATGGTCATTCATGGCTATTTTCGGCAAAATGGGGGTTGTGTGGCCATTGATCGTCGACCAGAGGCTCATACACCTCACCCCACATATGTTTCCTTGTCGTAGATCACATTCTTGGATTTCTGGTGGAAACCATTTCTTGGTCAAAAATCCGTAGGTGTTAGCCTTCGGTATTATTGAAAATGGTCATTCATGGCTATTTTCGACAAAAATGGGGGTTGTGTGGCCATTGATCATCGACCAGAGGCTCGTACACCTCACCCCATCTGGTGGAGACCATTTCTTGGTCTAAAATCCGTATGTGTTAGCCTTCGGTATTATTGAAAATGGTCGTTCATGGCTATTTTCGACAAAAATGGGGGTTATGTGGCCATTGATCATCGACCAGACGCTCATACACCTCACCCCACATATGTTTCCTTGCCATAGATCACATTCTTGGATTTCTGGTGGAGACCATTTCTTGGTCAAAAATCCGAACGTGTTAGCCTTCGGTATTTTTGAAAATGGTCATTCATGGCTATTTTCGACAAAAATGGGGGTTGTGTGGCCATTGATCATCGACCAGAGGATCGTACACCTCACTCCACATATGTTTCCTTGCCATAGATCACATTCTTGGATTTCTGGTGGAGACCATTTCTTGGTCAAAAATCCGTAAGTCTTAGCCTCTAGTATTATTGAAAATGGTCGTTCATGGCTATTTTCGACAAAAATGGGGGTTGTGTGGCCATTGATCATCGACCAGAGGCTCATACACCTCACCCCACATATGTTTCCTTGCCATAGATCACATTCTTGGATTTCTGGTGGAGACCATTTCTTGGTCAAAAATCCGTAGGTGTTAGCCTTCAGTGTCATTGAAAATGGTCGTTTATGGCTATTTTCGACAAAAATGGGGGTTGTGTGGCCATTGATCATCGACCAGAGGCTCATAAACCTCACCCCACATATGTTTCCTTGCCATAGATCACATTCTTGGATTTCTGGTGGAGACCATTTCTTGGTCAAAAATCCGTAGGTCTTAGCCTCTAGTATTATTGAAAATGGTCGCTCATGGCTATTTTCATAAAAAATGGGGGTTGTGTGGCCATTGATCATCGACGAGAGGCTCATACACCTCTGGTGGAGACCAATTCTTGGTCAAAAATCTGTAGGTGTTAGCCTTCGGTATTATTGAAAATGGTCGTTCATGGCTATTTTCATAAAAAATGGGGGTTGTGTGGCCATTTATCATCGACTAGAGGCTCGTACACCTCACCCCACATATGTTTCCTTGCCATAGATCACATTCTTCGATTTCTGGTGGAGACCATTTCTTGGTTAAAAACTCGTACGTGTTAGCCTTCGGTATTATTGAAAATGGTCGCTCATGGCTATTTTCATAAAAAATGGGGGTTGTGTGGCCATTGATCATCGACCAGACGCTCATACACCTCACCCCAGATATGTTTCCTTGCCATAGATCACATTCTTGGATTTCTGGTGGAGACCATTTCTTGGTCAAAAATCCGTAGGTGTTAGCCTTCGGTATTATTGTAAATGGTCATTCATGGCTATTTTCGACAAAAATGGGGGTTGTGTGGCCATTGATCATGGACCAGAGGCTCATACACCTCACCCCACATATGTTTCCTTGCCATAGATCACATTCTTGGATTTCTGGTGGAGACCATTTCTTGGTAAAAAATCCGTAGGTCTTAGCCTCTAGTATTATTAAAAATGGTCGCTCATGGCTATTTTCAAGGTCGCTCATGGCTATTTTCATAAAAAAATGGGGGTTGTGTGGCCATTGATCATCGACCATAGGCTCATACACCTCACCCCACATATGTTTCCTTGCCATAGATCACATTCATGGATTTCTGGTGGAGACCATTTCTTGGTCAAAAATCCGTAGGTGTTAGCCTCTAGTATTATTGAAAATGGTCGTTCATGGTTATTTTCGGCAAAATGGGGGTTGTGTGGCCATTGATCATCGACCAGACACTCATACACCTCACCCCACATATGTTTCCTTGCCATAGATCACATTCTTGGATTTCTGGTGGAGACCATTTCTTGGTCAAAAATCCGTACGTGTTAGCCTTTGGTATTTTTGAAAATGGTCATTCATGGCTATTTTCGACAAAAATGGGGGTTGTGTGTCCATTGATCATCGACTAGAGGCTCATACACCTCACCCCACATATGTTTCTTTGCCATAGTTCACATTCTTGGATTTCTGGTGGAGACCATTTCTTGGTCAAAAATCCGTAGGTCTTAGCCTCTAGTATTATTGAAAATGGTCGTTCATGGCTATTTTCGACAAAAATGGGGGTTGTGTGGCCATTGATCATCGACTAGAGGCTCATAAACCTCACCCCACATATGTTTCCTTGCCATAGATTACATTCTTGGATTTCTGGTGGAGACCATTTCTTGGTCAAAAATCCGTAGGTGTTAGCCTTCGGTATTATTGAAAATGGTCGTTCATGGCTATTTTCGACACCCACATATGTTTCCTTGCCATAGATCACATTCTTGGATTTCTGGTGGAGACCATTTCTTGGTCTAAAATCCGTAGGTGTTAGCCTCTAGTATTATTGAAAATGGTCGCTCATGGCTATTTTCAAGGTCGCTCATGGCTATTTTCATAAAAAATGGGGGTTGTGTGGCCATTTATCATCGACTAGAGGCTCATAAACCTCACCCCACATATGTTTCCTTGCCATAGATCACATTCTTGGATTTCTGGTGGAGACCATTTCTTGGTCAAAAACTCGTACGTGTTAGCCTTCGGTATTATTGAAAATGGTCGTTCATGGCTATTTTCGACAAAAATGGGGGTTGTGGAGACCATTTCTTGGTCAAAAATCCGTAGGTGTTAGCCTTCGATATTATTGAAAATGGTCGTTCATGGCTATTTTCGACAAAAAAGGGGGTTGTGTGGCCATTGATCATCGACCAGACGCTCATACACCTCACCCCACATATGTTTCCTTGCCATAGATCACATTCTTGGATTTCTGGTGGAGACCATTTCTTGGTCAAAAATCCGTAGGTGTTAGCCTTCGGTATTATTGTAAATGGTCATTCATGGCTATTTTCGACAAAAATGGGGGTTGTGTGGCCATTGATCATCGACAAGAGGCTCATACACCTCACCCACACATATGTTTCCTTGCCATAGATCACATTCTTGGATTTCTGGTGGAGACCATTTCTTGGTCAAAAATCCTTAGGTCTTAGCCTTCGGTATTATTGAAAATGGTCATTCATGGCTATTTTCGGCAAAATGGGGGTTGTGTGGCCATTGATCGTCGACCAGAGGCTCATACACCTCACCCCACATATGTTTCCTTGTCATAGATCACATTCTTGGATTTCTGGTGGAGACCATTTCTTGGTCAAAAACTCGTACGTGTTAGCCTTCGGTATTATTGAAAATGGTCATTCATGGCTATTTTCGGCAAAATGGGGGTTGTGTGGCCATTGTTCATCGACCAGAGGCTCGTACACCTCACCCCACATATGTTTCCTTGCCATAGATCACATTCTTGGATTTCTGGTGGAGACCATTTCTTGGTCAAAAATCTGTAGGTGTTAGCCTTCGGTATTATTGAAAATGGTCGTTCATGGCTATTTTCGACAAAAATGGGGGTTGTGTGGCCATTGATCATCGACCAGACGCTCATACACCTCACCCCACATATGTTTCCTTGCCATAGATCACATTCTTGGATTTCTGGTGGAGACCATTTCTTGGTCAAAATTCCGTACGTGTTAGCCTTTGGTATTTTTGAAAATGGTCGTTCATGGCTATTTTCGACAAAAATGGGGGTTGTGTGGCCATTGATCATCGACCAGAGGCTCATACACCTCACCCCACATATGTTTCCTTGCCATAGATCACATTCTTGGATTTCTGGTGGAGACCATTTCTTGGTAAAAAATCCGTAGGTCTTAGCCTCTAGTATTATTAAAAATGGTCGCTCATGGCTATTTTCAAGGTCGCTCATGGCTATTTTCATAAAAAAATGGGGGTTGTGTGGCCATTGATCATCGACCATAGGCTCATACACCTCACCCCACATATGTTTCCTTGCCATAGATCACATTCATGGATTTCTGGTGGAGACCATTTCTTGGTCAAAAATCCGTAGGTGTTAGCCTCTAGTATTATTGAAAATGGTCGTTCATGGTTATTTTCGGCAAAATGGGGGTTGTGTGGCCATTGATCATCGACCAGACACTCATACACCTCACCCCACATATGTTTCCTTGCCATAGATCACATTCTTGGATTTCTGGTGGAGACCATTTCTTGGTCAAAAATCCGTACGTGTTAGCCTTTGGTATTTTTGAAAATGGTCATTCATGGCTATTTTCGACAAAAATGGGGGTTGTGTGTCCATTGATCATCGACTAGAGGCTCATACACCTCACCCCACATATGTTTCTTTGCCATAGTTCACATTCTTGGATTTCTGGTGGAGACCATTTCTTGGTCAAAAATCCGTAGGTCTTAGCCTCTAGTATTATTGAAAATGGTCGTTCATGGCTATTTTCGACAAAAATGGGGGTTGTGTGGCCATTGATCATCGACTAGAGGCTCATAAACCTCACCCCACATATGTTTCCTTGCCATAGATTACATTCTTGGATTTCTGGTGGAGACCATTTCTTGGTCAAAAATCCGTAGGTGTTAGCCTTCGGTATTATTGAAAATGGTCGTTCATGGCTATTTTCGACACCCACATATGTTTCCTTGCCATAGATCACATTCTTGGATTTCTGGTGGAGACCATTTCTTGGTCTAAAATCCGTAGGTGTTAGCCTCTAGTATTATTGAAAATGGTCGCTCATGGCTATTTTCAAGGTCGCTCATGGCTATTTTCATAAAAAATGGGGGTTGTGTGGCCATTTATCATCGACTAGAGGCTCATAAACCTCACCCCACATATGTTTCCTTGCCATAGATCACATTCTTGGATTTCTGGTGGAGACCATTTCTTGGTCAAAAACTCGTACGTGTTAGCCTTCGGTATTATTGAAAATGGTCGTTCATGGCTATTTTCGACAAAAATGGGGGTTGTGGAGACCATTTCTTGGTCAAAAATCCGTAGGTGTTAGCCTTCGATATTATTGAAAATGGTCGTTCATGGCTATTTTCGACAAAAAAGGGGGTTGTGTGGCCATTGATCATCGACCAGACGCTCATACACCTCACCCCACATATGTTTCCTTGCCATAGATCACATTCTTGGATTTCTGGTGGAGACCATTTCTTGGTCAAAAATCCGTAGGTGTTAGCCTTCGGTATTATTGTAAATGGTCATTCATGGCTATTTTCGACAAAAATGGGGGTTGTGTGGCCATTGATCATCGACAAGAGGCTCATACACCTCACCCACACATATGTTTCCTTGCCATAGATCACATTCTTGGATTTCTGGTGGAGACCATTTCTTGGTCAAAAATCCTTAGGTCTTAGCCTTCGGTATTATTGAAAATGGTCATTCATGGCTATTTTCGGCAAAATGGGGGTTGTGTGGCCATTGATCGTCGACCAGAGGCTCATACACCTCACCCCACATATGTTTCCTTGTCATAGATCACATTCTTGGATTTCTGGTGGAGACCATTTCTTGGTCAAAAACTCGTACGTGTTAGCCTTCGGTATTATTGAAAATGGTCATTCATGGCTATTTTCGGCAAAATGGGGGTTGTGTGGCCATTGTTCATCGACCAGAGGCTCGTACACCTCACCCCACATATGTTTCCTTGCCATAGATCACATTCTTGGATTTCTGGTGGAGACCATTTCTTGGTCAAAAATCTGTAGGTGTTAGCCTTCGGTATTATTGAAAATGGTCGTTCATGGCTATTTTCGACAAAAATGGGGGTTGTGTGGCCATTGATCATCGACCAGACGCTCATACACCTCACCCCACATATGTTTCCTTGCCATAGATCACATTCTTGGATTTCTGGTGGAGACCATTTCTTGGTCAAAATTCCGTACGTGTTAGCCTTAGGTATTTTTGAAAATGGTCGTTCATGGCTATTTTCGACAAAAATGGGGGTTGTGTGGCCATTGATCATCGACCAGAGGCTCATACACCTCACCCCACATATGTTTCCTTGCCATAGATCACATTCTTGGATTTCTGGTGGAGACCATTTCTTGGGCAAAAATCCGTAAGTGTTAGCCTTCGGTATTATTGAAAATGGTCATTCATGGCTATTTTCGACAAAAATGGGGGTTGTGTGGCCATTGATCATCGACCAGAGGCTCATACACCTCACCCCACATATGTTTCCTTGCCATAGATTACATTCTTGGATTTCTGGTGGAATCCATTTCTTGGTTAAAAACTCGTATGTGTTAGCCTTCGGTATTATTGAAAATGGTCATTCATGGCTATTTTCGACAAAAATGGGGGTTGTGTGGCCATTGATCATCGACCACCCCCATTTTTGTCGAAAATAGCCATGAATGACCATTTACAATAATACCGAAGGCTAACACGTACGGATTTTAGACCAAGAAATGGTCTCCACCAGAAATCCAAGAATGTGATCTATGGCAAGAAAACATATGTGGGTTGAAGTGTACGAGCCTCTGGTCGACGATCAATGGCCACACAACCCCCATTTTGCCGAAAATAGCCATGAATGACCATTTTCAATAATACCGAAGGCTAACACGTACGAGTTTTTAACCAAGAAATGGTTTCCACCAGAAATCCAAGAATGTGATCTATGGCAAGGAAACATATGTGGGGTGAGGTGTACGAGCCTCTGGTGGAGACCATTTCTTGGTCAAAAATCCGTAGGTGTTAGCCTTCGATATTATTGAAAATGGTCGTTCATGGCTATTTTCGACAAAAATGGGGGTTGTGTGGCCATTGATCATCGACCAGACGCTCATACACCTCACCCAAATATGTTTCCTTGCCATAGATCACATTCTTGGATTTCTGGTGGAGACCATTTCTTGGTCAAAAATCCGTAGGTGTTAGCCTTCGGTATTATTGTAAATGGTCATTCATGGCTATTTTCGACAAAAATGGGGGTTGTGTGGCCATTGATCATCGACAAGAGGCTCATACACCTCACCCCACATATGTTTCCTTGCCATAGATCACATTCTTGGATTTCTGGTGGAGACCATTTCTTGGTCAAAAATCCGTAGGTCTTAGCCTTCGGTATTATTGAAAATGGTCATTCATGGCTATTTTCGGCAAAATGGGGGTTGTGTGGCCATTGATCGTCGACCAGAGGCTCATACACCTCACCCCACATATGTTTCCTTGTCGTAGATCACATTCTTGGATTTCTGGTGGAGACCATTTCTTGGTCAAAAACTCGTACGTGTTAGCCTTCGGTATTATTGAAAATGGTCATTCATGGCTATTTTCAGCAAAATGGGGGTTGTGTGGCCATTGATCATCGACCAGAGGCTCGTACACCTCACCCCACATATGTTTCCTTGCCATAGATCACATTCTTGGATTTCTGGTGGAGACCATTTCTTGGTCAAAAATCCGTAGGTGTTAGCCTTCGGTATTATTGAAAATGGTCGTTCATGGCTATTTTCGACAAAAATGGGGGTTGTGTGGCCATTGATCATCGACCAGACGCTCATACACCTCACCCCACATATGTTTCCTTGCCATAGATCACATTCTTGGATTTCTGGTGGAGACCATTTCTTGGTCAAAAATCCGTAGGTGTTAGCCTTCGGTATTATTGAAAATGGTCGTTCATGGCTATTTTCGACAAAAATGGGGGTTGTGTGGCCATTGATCATCGACCACCCCCATTTTTGTCGAAAATAGCCATGAATGACCATTTACAATAATACCGAAGGCTAACACGTACGGATTTTAGACCAAGAAATGGTCTCCACCAGAAATCCAAGAATGTGATCTATGGCAAGAAAACATATGTGGGTTGAAGTGTACGAGCCTCTGGTCGACGATCAATGGCCACACAACCCCCATTTTGCCGAAAATAGCCATGAATGACCATTTTCAATAATACCGAAGGCTAACACGTACGAGTTTTTAACCAAGAAATGGTTTCCACCAGAAATCCAAGAATGTGATCTATGGCAAGGAAACATATGTGGGGTGAGGTGTACGAGCCTCTGGTGGAGACCATTTCTTGGTCAAAAATCCGTAGGTGATAGCCTTCGATATTATTGAAAATGGTCGTTCATGGCTATTTTCGACAAAAATGGGGGTTGTGTGGCCATTGATCATCGACCAGACGCTCATACACCTCACCCAAATATGTTTCCTTGCCATAGATCACATTCTTGGATTTCTGGTGGAGACCATTTCTTGGTCAAAAATCCGTAGGTGTTAGCCTTCGGTATTATTGTAAATGGTCATTCATGGCTATTTTCGACAAAAATGGGGGTTGTGTGGCCATTGATCATCGACAAGAGGCTCATACACCTCACCCCACATATGTTTCCTTGCCATAGATCACATTCTTGGATTTCTTGTGGAGACCATTTCTTGGTCAAAAATCCGTAGGTCTTAGCCTTCGGTATTATTGAAAATGGTCATTCATGGCTATTTTCGGCAAAATGGGGGTTGTGTGGCCATTGATCGTCGACCAGAGGCTCATACACCTCACCCCACATATGTTTCCTTGTTGTAGATCACATTCTTGGATTTCTGGTGGAGACCATTTCTTGGTCAAAAACTCGTACGTGTTAGCCTTCGGTATTATTGAAAATGGTCATTCATGGCTATTTTCAGCAAAATGGGGGTTGTGTGGCCATTGATCATCGACCAGAGGCTCGTACACCTCACCCCACATATGTTTCCTTGCCATAGATCACATTCTTGGATTTCTGGTGGAGACCATTTCTTGGTCAAAAATCCGTAGGTGTTAGCCTTCGGTATTATTGAAAATGGTCGTTCATGGCTATTTTCGACAAAAATGGGGGTTGTGTGGCCATTGATCATCGACCAGACGCTCATACACCTCACCCCACATATGTTTCCTTGCCATAGATCACATTCTTGGATTTCTGGTGGAGACCATTTCTTGGTCAAAAATCCGTAGGTGTTAGCCTTCGGTATTATTGAAAATGGTCGTTCATGGCTATTTTCGACAAAAATGGGGGTTGTGTGGCCATTGATCATCGACCACCCCCATTTTTGTCGAAAATAGCCATGAATGACCATTTACAATAATACCGAAGGCTAACACGTACGGATTTTAGACCAAGAAATGGTCTCCACCAGAAATCCAAGAATGTGATCTATGGCAAGAAAACATATGTGGGTTGAAGTGTACGAGCCTCTGGTCGACGATCAATGGCCACACAACCCCCATTTTGCCGAAAATAGCCATGAATGACCATTTTCAATAATACCGAAGGCTAACACGTACGAGTTTTTAACCAAGAAATGGTTTCCACCAGAAATCCAAGAATGTGATCTATGGCAAGGAAACATATGTGGGGTGAGGTGTACGAGCCTCTGGTGGAGACCATTTCTTGGTCAAAAATCCGTAGGTGATAGCCTTCGATATTATTGAAAATGGTCGTTCATGGCTATTTTCGACAAAAATGGGGGTTGTGTGGCCATTGATCATCGACCAGACGCTCATACACCTCACCCAAATATGTTTCCTTGCCATAGATCACATTCTTGGATTTCTGGTGGAGACCATTTCTTGGTCAAAAATCCGTAGGTGTTAGCCTTCGGTATTATTGTAAATGGTCATTCATGGCTATTTTCGACAAAAATGGGGGTTGTGTGGCCATTGATCATCGACAAGAGGCTCATACACCTCACCCCACATATGTTTCCTTGCCATAGATCACATTCTTGGATTTCTTGTGGAGACCATTTCTTGGTCAAAAATCCGTAGGTCTTAGCCTTCGGTATTATTGAAAATGGTCATTCATGGCTATTTTCGGCAAAATGGGGGTTGTGTGGCCATTGATCGTCGACCAGAGGCTCATACACCTCACCCCACATATGTTTCCTTGTTGTAGATCACATTCTTGGATTTCTGGTGGAGACCATTTCTTGGTCAAAAACTCGTACGTGTTAGCCTTCGGTATTATTGAAAATGGTCATTCATGGCTATTTTCAGCAAAATGGGGGTTGTGTGGCCATTGATCATCGACCAGAGGCTCGTACACCTCACCCCACATATGTTTCCTTGCCATAGATCACATTCTTGGATTTCTGGTGGAGACCATTTCTTGGTCAAAAATCCGTAGGTGTTAGCCTTCGGTATTATTGAAAATGGTCGTTCATGGCTATTTTCGACAAAAATGGGGGTTGTGTGGCCATTGATCATCGACCAGACGCTCATACACCTCACCCCACATATGTTTCCTTGCCATAGATCACATTCTTGGATTTCTGGCGGAGACCATTTCTTGGTCAAAAATCCGTAGGTGTTAGCCTTCGGTATTATTGAAAATGGTCGTTCATGGCTATTTTCGACAAAAATGGGGGTTGTGTGGCCATTGATCATCGACCACCCCCATTTTTGTCGAAAATAGCCATGAATGACCATTTACAATAATACCGAAGGCTAACACGTACGGATTTTAGACCAAGAAATGGTCTCCACCAGAAATCCAAGAATGTGATCTATGGCAAGAAAACATATGTGGGTTGAAGTGTACGAGCCTCTGGTCGACGATCAATGGCCACACAACCCCCATTTTGCCGAAAATAGCCATGAATGACCATTTTCAATAATACCGAAGGCTAACACGTACGAGTTTTTAACCAAGAAATGGTTTCCACCAGAAATCCAAGAATGTGATCTATGGCAAGGAAACATATGTGGGGTGAGGTGTACGAGCCTCTGGTGGAGACCATTTCTTGGTCAAAAATCCGTAGGTGATAGCCTTCGATATTATTGAAAATGGTCGTTCATGGCTATTTTCGACAAAAATGGGGGTTGTGTGGCCATTGATCATCGACCAGACGCTCATACACCTCACCCAAATATGTTTCCTTGCCATAGATCACATTCTTGGATTTCTGGTGGAGACCATTTCTTGGTCAAAAATCCGTACGTGTTAGCCTTCGGTATTATTGTAAATGGTCATTCATGGCTATTTTCGACAAAAATGGGGGTTGTGTGGCCATTGATCATCGACAAGAGGCTCATACACCTCACCCCACATATGTTTCCTTGCCATAGATCACATTCTTGGATTTCTTGTGGAGACCATTTCTTGGTCAAAAATCCGTAGGTCTTAGCCTTCGGTATTATTGAAAATGGTCATTCATGGCTATTTTCGGCAAAATGGGGGTTGTGTGGCCATTGATCGTCGACCAGAGGCTCATACACCTCACCCCACATATGTTTCCTTGTTGTAGATCACATTCTTGGATTTCTGGTGGAGACCATTTCTTGGTCAAAAACTCGTACGTGTTAGCCTTCGGTATTATTGAAAATGGTCATTCATGGCTATTTTCAGCAAAATGGGGGTTGTGTGGCCATTGATCATCGACCAGAGGCTCGTACACCTCACCCCACATATGTTTCCTTGCCATAGATCACATTCTTGGATTTCTGGTGGAGACCATTTCTTGGTCAAAAATCCGTAGGTGTTAGCCTTCGGTATTATTGAAAATGGTCGTTCATGGCTATTTTCGACAAAAATGGGGGTTGTGTGGCCATTGATCATCGACCAGACGCTCATACACCTCACCCCACATATGTTTCCTTGCCATAGATCACATTCTTGGATTTCTGGCGGAGACCATTTCTTGGTCAAAAATCCGTAGGTGTTAGCCTTCGGTATTATTGAAAATGGTCGTTCATGGCTATTTTCGACAAAAATGGGGGTTGTGTGGCCATTGATCATCGACCACCCCCATTTTTGTCGAAAATAGCCATGAATGACCATTTACAATAATACCGAAGGCTAACACGTACGGATTTTAGACCAAGAAATGGTCTCCACCAGAAATCCAAGAATGTGATCTATGGCAAGAAAACATATGTGGGTTGAAGTGTACGAGCCTCTGGTCGACGATCAATGGCCACACAACCCCCATTTTGCCGAAAATAGCCATGAATGACCATTTTCAATAATACCGAAGGCTAACACGTACGAGTTTTTAACCAAGAAATGGTTTCCACCAGAAATCCAAGAATGTGATCTATGGCAAGGAAACATATGTGGGGTGAGGTGTACGAGCCTCTGGTGGAGACCATTTCTTGGTCAAAAATCCGTAGGTGTTAGCCTTCGATATTATTGAAAATGGTCGTTCATGGCTATTTTCGACAAAAATGGGGGTGGTCGATGATCAATGGCCTCACAACCCCCATTTTTGTCGAAAATAGCCATGAATGACCATTTTCAATAATACCGAAGGCTAACACGTACGAGTTTTTAACCAAGAAATGGTTTCCACCAGAAATCCAAGAATGTAATCTATGGCAAGGAAACATATGTGGGGTGAGGTGTATGAGCCTCTGGTCGATGATCAATGGCCACACAACCCCCATTTTTGTCGAAAATATCTATGGCAAGGAAACATATGTGGAGTGAGGTGTACGATCCTCTGGTCGATGATCAATGGCCACAACCCCCATTTTTGTCGAAAATAGCCATGAATGACCATTTTCAAAAATTCCGAAGGCTAACACCTACGGATTTTTGACCAAGAAATGGTCTCCACCAGAAATCCAAGAATGTGATCTATGGCAAGGAAACATATATGGGGTGAGGTGTATGAGCGTCTGGTCGATGATCAATGGCCACACAACCCCCATTTTGCCGAAAATAGCCATGAACGACCATTTTCAATAATACTAGAGGCTAACACCTACGGATTTTTGACCAAGAAATGGTCTCCACCAGAAATCCAAGAATGTGATCTATGGCAAGGAAACATATGTGGGGTGAGGTGTATGAGCCTATGGTCGATGATCAATGGCCACACAACCCCCATTTTTTATGAAAATAGCCATGAGCGACCTAGAAAATAGCCATGAGCGACCATTTTCAATAATACTAGAGGCTAAGACCTACGGATTTTTGACCAAGAAATGGTCTCCACCAGAAATCCAAGAATGTGATCTATGGCAAGGAAACATATGTGGGGTGAGGTGTATGAGCCTCTGGTCGATGGTCAATGGCCACACAACCCCCATTTTTGTCGAAAATAGCCATGAATGACCATTTACAATAATACCGAAGGCTAACACCTACGGATTTTTGACCAAGAAATGGTCTCCACTAGAAATCCAAGAATGTGATCTATGGCAAGGAAACATATGTGGGGTGAGGTGTATGAGCGTCTGGTCAATGATCAATGGCCACACAACCCCCATTTTTTATGAAAATAGCCATGAGCGACCATTTTCAATAATACCGAAGGCTAACACGTACGAGTTTTTAACCAAGAAATGGTCTCCACCAGAAATCCAAGAATGTGATCTATGGCAAGGAAACATATGTGGGGTGAGGTGTACGAGCCTCTAGTCGATGATAAATGGCCACACAACCCCCATTTTTTATGAAAATAGCCATGAACGACCATTTTCAATAATACCGAAGGCTAACACCTACAGATTTTTGACCAAGAATTGGTCTCCACCAGAGGTGTATGGGCCTCTGGTCGATGATCAATGGCCACACAACCCCCATTTTTTATGAAAATAGCCATGAGCGACCATTTTCAATAATACTAGAGGCTAAGACCTACGGATTTTTGACCAAGAAATGGTCTCCACCAGAAATCCAAGAATGTGATCTATGGCAAGGAAACATAAGTGGGGTGAGGTGTATGAGCCTCTGGTCGACGATCAATGGCCACACAACCCCCATTTTTGTCGAAAATAGCCATGAACGACCATTTTCAATAATATCGAAGGCTAACACCTACGGATTTTTGACCAAGAAATGGTCTCCACCAGAAATCCAAGAATGTGATCTATGGAAAGGAAACATATGTGGGGTGAGGTGTATGAGCCTCTGGTCGATGATAAATGGCCACACAACCCCCATTTTGCCGAAAATAGCCATGAATGACCATTTTCAATAATACCGAAGGCTAACACCTACGAGTTTTTAACCAAGAAATGGTCTCCACCAAAAATCCAAGAATGTGATCTATGGCAAGGAAACATATGTGGGGTGAGGTGTATGAGCCTCTGGTCGATGATCAATGGCCACACAACCCCCATTTTTGTCGAAAATAGCCATGAACGACCATTTTCAATAATACCGAAGGCTAACACCTACGGATTTTTGACCAAGAATTGGTCTCCACCAGAAATCCAAGAATGTGATCTATGGCAAGGAAACATATGTGGGGTGAGGTGTATGAGCCTCTGGTCGATGATCAATGGCCACACAACCCCCATTTTTGTCGAAAATAGCCATGAACGACCATTTTCAATAATACTAGAGGCTAAGACCTACGGATTTTTGCCCAAGAAATGGTCTCCACCAGAAATCCAAGAATGTGATCTATGGCAAGGAAACATATGTGGGGTGAGGTATACGAGCCTCTGGTCGATGATCAATGGCCACACAACCCCCATTTTTGTCGAAAATAGCCATGAACGACCATTTTCAATAATACCGAAGGCTAACACCTACAAATTTTTGACCAAGAATTGGTCTCCACCAGAGGTGTATGAGCCTCTGGTCGACGATCAATGGCCACACAACCCCCATTTTGCCGAAAATAGCCATGAACGACCATTTTCAATAATATCGAAGGCTAACACCTACGGATTTTTGACCAAGAAATGGTCTCCACCATAAATCCAAGAATGTGATCTATGGCAAGGAAACATATGTGGGGTGAGATTTATGAGCCTCTAGTCGATGATAAATGGCCACACAACCCCCATTGTTTTATGAAAATAGCCATGAGCGACCATTTTCAATAATATTAGAGGCTAAGACCTACGGATTTTTGACCAAGAAATGGTCTCCACCAGAAATCCAAGAATGTGATCTATGGCCAGGAAACATATGTGGGGTGAGGTGTATGAGCCTCTGGTCGATGATCAATGGCCACACAACCCCCATTTTTGTCGAAAATAGCCATGAACGACCATTTTCAATAATACCGAAGGCTAACACCTACGGATTTTTGACCAAGAAATGGTCTCCACCAGAAATCCAAGAATGTGATCTATGGCAAGGAAACATATGTGGGGTGAGGTTTATGAGCCTCTAGTCGATGATAAATGGCCACACAACCCCCATTTTTTATGAAAATAGCCATGAGCGACCTTGAAAATAGCCATGAGCGACCATTTTCAATAATACTAGAGGCTAACACCTAAGGATTTTTGACCAAGAAATGGTCTCCACCAGAAATCCAAGAATGTGATCTATGGCAAGGAAACATATGTGGGGTGAGCTGTACGAGCCTCTGGTCGATGATCAATGGCCACAAAACCCCCATTTTTGTCGAAAATAGCCATGAACGACCATTTTCAATAATACCGAAGGCTAACACGTACGAGTTTTTGACCAAGAAATGGTCTCCACCAGAAATCCAAGAATGTGATCTATGGCAAGGAAACATATGTGGGGTGAGGTTTATGAGCCTCTAGTCGATGATAAATGGCCACACAACCCTCATTTTTTATGAAAATAGCCATGAGCGACCTTGAAAATAGCCATGAGCGACCATTTTCAATAATACTAGAGGCTAACACCTACGGATTTTAGACCAAGAAATGGTCTCCACCAGAAATCCAAGAATGTGATCTATGGCAAGGAAACATATGTGGGTGTCGAAAATAGCCATGAACGACCATTTTCAATAATACCGAAGGCTAACACCTACGGATTTTTGACCAAGAAATGGTCTCCACTAGAAATCCAAGAATGTAATCTATGGCAAGGAAACATATGTGGGGTGAGGTTTATGAGCCTCTAGTCGATGATAAATGGCCACACAACCCCCATTTTTTATGAAAATAGCCATGAGCGACCATTTTCAATAATACTAGAGGCTATGACCTACGGATTTTTGACCAAGAAATGATCTCCACCAGAAATCCAAGAATGTGATCTATGGCAAGGAAACATATGTGGGGTGAGGTGTATGAGCCTCTGGTCGACGATCAATGGCCACACAACCCCCATTTTTGTCGAAAATAGCCATGAACGACCATTTTCAATAATATCGAAGGCTAACACCTACGGATTTTTGACCAAGAAATGGTCTCCACCAGAAATCCAAGAATGTGATCTACGACAAGGAAACATATGTGGGGTGAGGTGTATGAGCCTCTGGTCGACGATCAATGGCCACACAACCCCCATTTTGCCGAAAATAGCCATGAACGACCATTTTCAATAATACCGAAGGCTAACACGTACGAGTTTTTAACCAAGAAATGGTCTCCACCAGAAATCCAAGAATGTAATCTATGGCAAGGAAACATATGTGGGGTGAGGTGTATGAGCCTCAGGTCGACGATCAATGGCCACACAACCCCCATTTTTGTCGAAAATAGCCATGAATGACCATTTACAATAATACCGAAGGCTAACACCTACGGATTTTTGACCAAGAAATGGTCTCCACCAGAAATCCAAGAATGTGATCTATGGCAAGGAAACATATGTGGGGTGAGGTGTTTGAGCCTCTGGTCGATGATCAATGGCCACACAACCCCCATTTTTGTCGAAAATAGCCATGAACGACCATTTTCAATAATACAGAAGGCTAACACCTACGGATTTTTGACCAAGAAATGGTCTCCACCAGAAATCCAAGAATGTGATCTATGGCAAGGAAACATATGTGGGGTGAGGTGTATGAGCCTCTGGTCGACGATCAATGGCCACACAGCCCCCATTTTTGTCAAAAATAGCCATGAACGACCATTTTCAATAATATCTAAGGCTAACACCTACGGATTTTTGACCAAGAAATGGTCTCCACCAGAAATCCAAGAATGTGATCTACGACAAGGAAACATATGTGGGGTGAGGTGTATGAGCGTCTGGTCGATGATCAATGGCCACACAACCCCCATTTTTGTCGAAAATAGCCATGAATGACCATTTTCAAAAATGGGGGTTGTGTGGCCATTGATCATCGACTAGAGGCTCATACACCTCACCCACATAAGTTTCCTTGCCATAGATCACATTCTTGGATTTCTGGTGGAGACCATTTCTTGGTCAAAAATCCGTAGGTGTTAGCCTTCGGTATTATTGAAAATGGTCGTTCATGGCTATTTTCGACAAAAATGGGGGTTGTGTGGCCATTGATCATCGACCAGACGCTCATACACCTCACCCCACATATGTTTCCTTGCCATAGATCACATTCTTGGATTTCTGGTGGAGACCATTTCTTGGTCAAAAATCTGTAGGTGTTAGCCTTCGGTATTATTGAAAATGGTCGTTCATGGCTATTTTTGACAAAAATGGGGGTTGTGTGGCCATTGATCATCGACCAGACACTCATACACCTCACCCCACATATGTTTCCTTGTCGTAGATCACATTCTTGGATTTCTGGTGGAGACCATTTCTTGGTCAAAAATCCGTAGGTGTTAGCCTTCGATATTATTGAAAATGGTCGTTCATGGCTATTTTTGACAAAAATGGGGGTTGTGTGGCCATTGATCGTCGACCAGAGGCTCATACACCTCACCCCACATATGTTTCCTTGCCATAGATCACATTCTTGGATTTCTGGTGGAGACCATTTCTTGGTCAAAAATCCGTAGGTGTTAGCCTTCGGTATTATTGAAAATGGTCGTTCATGGCTATTTTCGACAAAAATGGGGGTTGTGTGGCCATTAATCATCGACTAGAGGCTCATACACCTTCATTCATGGCTATTTCCGACAAAAATGGGGGTTGTGTGGCCATTGATCATCGACCAGAGGCTCATACACCTCACCCCACATATGTTTCCTTGCCATAGATCACATTCTTGGATTTCTGGTGGAGACCATTTCTTGGTCAAAAATCCGTAGGTGTTAGCCTTCGATATTATTGAAAATGGTCGTTCATGGCTATTTTTGACAAAAATGGGGGTTGTGTGGCCATTGATCGTCGACCAGAGGCTCATACACCTCACCCCACATATGTTTCCTTGCCATAGATCACATTCTTGGATTTCTGGTGGAGACCATTTCTTGGTCAAAAATCCGCAGGTGTTAGCCTTCGGTATTATTGAAAATGGTCGTTCATGGCTATTTTCGACAAAAATGGGGGTTGTGTGGCCATTGATCATCGACTAGAGGCTCATACACCTTCATTCATGGCTATTTTCGACAAAAATGGGGGTTGTGTGGCCATTGATCATCGACCAGAGGCTCATACACCTCACCCCACATATGTTTCCTTGCCATAGATCACATTCTTGGATTTCTGGTGGAGACCATTTCTTGGTCAAAAATCCGTACGTGTTAGCCTCTAGTATTATTGAAAATGGTCGCTCATGGCTATTTTCAAGGTCGCTCATGGCTATTTTCATAAAAAATGGGGGTTGTGTGGCCATTTATCATCGACCAGAGGCTCATACACCTCACCCCACATATGTTTCCTTGCCATAGATCACATTCTTGGATTTCTGGTGGAGACCATTTCTTGGTCAAAAATCCGTAGGTGTTAGCCTTCAGTGTCATTGAAAATGGTCATTCATGGCTATTTTCGACAAAAATTAGGGTTGTGTGGACATTGATCGTCGACCAGAGGCTCATACACCTCACCCCACATATGTTTCCTTGCCATAGATCACATTCTTGGATTTCTGGTGGAGACCATTTCTTGGTCAAAAATCCGTAGGTGTTAGCCTTCGGTATTATTGAAAATGGTCGTTCATGGCTAATTTCGACAAAAATGGGGGTTGTGTGGCTATTTTCGGCAAAATGGGGGTTGTGTGGCCATTGATCGTCGACCAGAGGCTCATACACCTCACCCTACATATGTTTCCTTGTCGTAGATCACATTCTTGGATTTCTGGTGGAGACCATTTCTTGGTCAAAAATCCGTAGGTGTTAGCCTTCGATATTATTGAAAATGGTCGTTCATGGCTATTTTCGACAAAAATGGGGGTTGTGTGGCCATTGATCATCGACCAGAGGCTCATACACCTCACCCCACATATGTTTCCTTGCCATAGATCACATTCTTGGATTTCTGGTGGAGACCATTTCTTGGTCAAAAATCCGTAGGTGTTAGCCTTCGGTATTATTGAAAATGGTCGTTCATGGCTATTTTCGACAAAAATGGGGGTTGTGTGGCCATTGATCATTGACCAAACGCTCATACACCTCACCCCACATATGTTTCCTTGCCATAGATCACATTCTTGGATTTCTGGTGGAGACCATTTCTTGGTCTAAAATCCGTAGGTGTTAGCCTCTAGTATTATTGAAAATGGTCGCTCATGGCTATTTTCAAGGTCGCTCATGGCTATTTTCATAAAAAATGGGGGTTGTGTGGCTATTTATCATCGACTAGAGGCTCATAAGCCTCACCCCACATATGTTTCCTTGCCATAGATCACATTCTTGGATTTCTGGTGGAGACCATTTCTTGGTCAAAAATCCGTAGGTGTTAGCCTTCGATATTATTGAAAATGGTCGTTCATGGCTATTTTCGACAAAAATGGGGGTTGTGTGGCCATTGATCATCGACCAGACGCTCATACACCTCACCCCACATATGTTTCCTTGCCATAGATCACATTCTTGGATTTCTGGTGGAGACCATTTCTTGGTCAAAAATCCGAACGTGTTAGCCTTCGGTATTTTTGAAAATGGTCATTCATGGCTATTTTCGACAAAAATGGGGGTTGTGTGGCCATTGATCATCGACCAGAGGATCGTACACCTCACTCCACATATGTTTCCTTGCTATAGATCACATTCTTGGATTTCTGGTGGAGACCATTTCTTGGTCAAAAATCCGTAGGTGTTAGCCTTCGGTATTATTGAAAATGGTCGTTCATGGCTATTTTCGACAAAAATGGGGGTTGTGTGGCCATTGATCATCGACCAGACGCTCATACACCTCACCCCACATATGTTTCCTTGCCATAGATCACATTCTTGGATTTCTGGTGGAGACCATTTCTTGGTTAAAAACTTGTACGTGTTAGCCTTCGGTATTATTGAAAATGGTCATTCATGGCTATTTTCGGCAAAATGGGGGTTGTGTGGCCATTGATCATCGACCAGAGGCTCGTACACCTCACCCCACATATGTTTCCTTGCCATAGATCACATTCTTGGATTTCTGGTGGAGACCATTTCTTGGTCAAAAGTCCGTAGGTGTTAGCCTTCGGTATTATTGAAAATGGTCGTTCATGGCTATTTTCGACAAAAATGGGGGTTGTGTGGCCATTGATCATCGACCAGACGCTCATACACCTCACCCCACATATGTTTCCTTGCCATAGATCACATTCTTGGATTTCTGGTGGAGACCATTTCTTGGTTAAAAACTCGTACGTGTTAGCCTTCGGTATTATTGAAAATGGTCATTCCTGGCTATTTTCGGCAAAATGGGGGTTGTGTGGCCATTGATCATCGACCAGAGGCTCGTACACCTCACCCCACATATGTTTCCTAGACATAGATCACATTCTTGGATTTCTGGTGGAGACCATTTCTTGGTCAAAAATCCGTAGGTGTTAGCCTTCGGTATTATTGAAAATGGTCGTTCATGGCTATTTTCGACAAAAATGGGGGTTGTGTGGCCATTGATCATCGACCAGAGGCTCGTACACCTCACCCCACATATGTTTCCTTGCCATAGATCACATTCTTGGATTTCTGGTGGAGACCATTTTTGGTGAAAAATCCGTAGGTGTTAGCATTTGGTATTATTGAAAATGTCGTTCATGGCTATTTTCAAGGTCGCTCATGGCTATTTTCATAAAAAATGGGGGTTGTGTGGCCATTGATCATCGACCAGACGCTCATACACCTCACCCCACATATGTTTCCTTGCCATAGATTACATTCTTGGATTTCTGGTGGAAACCATTTCTTGGTTAAAAACTCGTACGTGTTAGCCTTCGGTATTATTGAAAATGGCCATTCATGGCTATTTTCGGCAAAATGGGGGTTGTGTGGCCATTGATCGTCGACCAGAGGCTCATACACCTCACCCCACATATGTTTCCTTGTCGTAGATCACATTCTTGGATTTCTGGTGGAGACCATTTCTTGGTCAAAAATCCGTAGGTGTTAGCCTTCGATATTATTGAAAATGGTCGTTCATGGCTATTTTCGACAAAAATGGGGGTTGTGTGGCCATTGATCATCGACCAGAGGCTCATACACCTCACCCCACATATGTTTCCTTGCCATAGATCACATTCTTGGATTTCTGGTGGAGACCATTGAAAGTCGCCTATAGGGGGGTGAATAGGGCGAAACTGAAATTTACAAATATAAACACAACTACAAGCCGGGTTAGCGTTAGTAATAAAGAAACGAGTCCGCGAGAGAGGGTGGAAAACAAATCGCAAGCAAATGAAGAGTGTGACACGCGGATTTGTTTTACCGAGGTTCGGTTCTTGCAAACCTACTCCCCGTTGAGGAGGCCACAAAGGCCGGGTCTCTTTCAACCCTTCCCTCTCTCAAACGATCCCACGGATCGAGTGAGCTTTCTCTTCTCAATCACTTGGAACACAAAGTTCCCACAAGGGCCACCACACAATTGGTGCCTCTTGCCTCGATTACAAGTGAGTGCTTGATCGTAATGAAAGAATCAAGAAAGCACGATTGCAAAAAGGCCAAGCGACAAGAGCGACGAATAACACACGGATCACTTTCTCTCTCAAGTCACTAATCACTAATGATCTCTTTTCTCAATTGTGAAACTTGGAGAGATGGAGGCTTTGAATGTGTCTTGGAATGGAATGCTAGCTCTTGTATTGAATGTTGAAGGTTGGAATGCTTGGATGAAGTGAATGGAGGTGGTTGGGGTTGTATTTATAGCCACCAACCACTTCCTAGCCGTTGCTCCATTCTGCTGAGCGCGGACGGTCCGCGTGCCAGGTCCGGACGGTCCGCCCCAGTAGATCAACGGCTGAAAATGCAACGGTCAGCAGTAACGGCTATATCAACGGCTATATTGCATTTAATGCGTTGTCAGATGTCAGACAGACCCAGTCGCGGACGGTCCGCGATCCTGGCACGGACGGTCCGCGAACCCGCTATAATTCATTTCTCCGAACCCGTCACCTTCGGGTTTTTCGGTTTCTCACCTACCGGACGGTCCGCGCTAGAGGCCGGACGGTCCGCGCAAGGGCTCGGACGGTCTTTGCTTTTCCTCCGGACAGTCCATAGTGTAGACTTCGATTTTTGCATTGGTTCTGGCCGAGTGACATCCTTGTGTCGCGGACGGTCCGCCGCAAGGGCCCGAACAGTCCGCGCTTGGCCTGTTTTTCCAAAAAGCTTCTCCTGTCCGGAATAATCTACGGTATTTCGGACAGTCGATTTAGTATGGTTATAGATGATCCTTTGGCACCTGTAGAACATATAATCTAGAGCAAAACTAGTCAGTCCAATTGTTTGTGTTGGGCAATTCAACCACCAAAATTATATAGGAACTAGGTGTAAGCCTAATTCCCTTTCAATCTCCCCCTTTTTGGTGATTGATGCCAACACAAACCAAAGCAAATGTAGAAGTGCATAATTGAACTAGTTTGCATAATGTAAGTGCAAAGGTTGCTTGGAATTGAGCCAACATAAATGCTTACAAGATATGCATGGATTGTTTCTTCATTTTTAACATTTTGGACCACGCTTGCACCACATGTTTTGTTTTTGCAAAATCTTTTGTAAATCTTTTCAAAGTTCTTTTGCAAATAGTCAAAGGCAAATGAATAAGATTTTGAGAAGCATTTTCAAGATTTGAAATTTTCTCCCCCTGTTTCAAATGCTTTTCCTTTGACTAAACAAAACTCCCCCTAAATGAGATTCTCCTCTTAGTGTTCAAGAGGGTTTTGATGTATCATTTTGAAATACTACTTTCTCCCCCTTTTGAACACAATAGGATACCAATTGAAAATATTCAACACTTAAGTTAAGTTTTTGAAATTGGTGGTGGTGCGGTCCTTTTGCTTTGGGCTCTTACTTTCTCCCCCTTTGGCATGAATCGCCAAAAACGGAATCATTAGAGCCCTCGAAGTGCTTTCTTCCCCTTTGGTCATAAATAAATGAGTTAAGATTATACCAAAGACGAAGTCCTTTTGCTTGGTGCTCAAGTTTTCTCCCCCTTGAACGGAGAGTTGCTTGGAGCGACGGCGAAGGATGAGTTACGTAGTGGAAGCCTTTGTCTTCGCCGAAGACTCCAATTCCCTTTCAATACACCTATGACTTGGTTTGAAATAGACTTGAAAACACATTAGTCACAGCATATGAAAGAGACATGAACAAAGGTATATAAAATGAGCTATATGTGCAAGCTAGCAAAAGAAATTGCACGAATCAAGAATATTGAGCTCATGCCTAAGTTTGTTAAAAGATTGTTCATCAAGAGGCTTGGTAAAGATATCGGCTAATTGATATTTGTATTAATGTAAGAAATCTCGATATCTCCCTTTTGTTGGTGATCCCTCAAAAAGTGATACCGAATGGCTATGTGTTTAGTGCGGCTATGCTCGACGGGATTGTCGGCCATTTTGATTGCACTCTCATTATCACATAGCAAAGGAACTTTGGTTAATTTGTAACCGTAGTCCCGCAGGGTTTGCCTCATCCAAAGCAATTGCGCGCAACAATGGCCTGCGGCAATATACTCGGCTTCGGCGGTGGAAAGAGCGACCGAATTTTGCTTCTTTGAAGCCCAAGACACCAAGGATCTTCCCAAGAACTGGCAAGTCCCCGATGTGCTCTTCCTATTGATTTTACACCCCGCCCAATCGGCATCCGAATAACCAATCAAATCAAATGTGGATCCCCAAGGATACCAAAGCCCAAACTTAGGAGTATAAGCCAAATATCTCAAGATTCGTTTTACGGCCGTAAGGTGAGCTTCCTTAGGGTCGGCTTGGAATCTTGCACACATGCATACAGAAAGCATAATATCCGGTCGAGATGCACATAAATAGAGTAAAGAACCTATCATCGACCGGTATACCTTTTGATCCACGGACTTACCTCCCGTGTCGAGGTCGAGATGCCCATTAGTTCCCATGGGTGTCTTGATGGGTTTGGCATCCTTCATCCCAAACTTGGTTAGAATGTCTTGAGTGTACTTCGTTTGGCTGATGAAGGTGCCCTCTTGGAGTTGTTTGACTTGGAATCCTAGAAAATACTTCAACTCCCCCATCATAGACATCTCGAACTTCTGTGTCATGATCCTACTAAACTCTTCACATGTAGACTCATTAGTAGACCCAAATATAATATCATCAACATAAATTTGGCATACAAACAAGTCATTTTCAAGAGTTTTAGTAAAGAGTGTGGGATCGGCCTTTCCGACTTTGAAGCCATTTGCAATAAGAAAATCTCTAAGGCATTCATACCATGCTCTTGGGGCTTGCTTGAGCCCATAAAGCGCCTTAGAGAGCTTATAGACATGGTTAGGATACTCGCTGTCTTCAAAGCCGGGAGGTTGCTCAACATAGACCTCTTCCTTGATTGGTCCATTGAGGAAGGCACTTTTCACGTCCATTTGATAAAGCTTAAAGCCATGGTAAGTAGCATAGGCCAATAATATTCGAATTGACTCAAGCCTAGCTACGGGTGCATAGGTTTCACCGAAATCCAAACCTTCGACTTGGGAGTATCCCTTGGCCACAAGTCGTGCTTTGTTCCTTGTCACCACACCATGCTCATCTTGCTTGTTGCGGAAGACCCATTTGGTTCCTACAACATTTTGGTTAGGACGTGGAACTAAATGCCATACCTCATTCCTAGTGAAGTTGTTGAGTTCCTCTTGCATTGCCACCACCCAATCCGAATCTTGAAGTGCTTCCTCTACCCTGTGTGGCTCAATAGAGGAAACAAACGAGTAATGTTCGCAAAAGTGTGCAACACGAGATCTAGTGGTTACCCCCTTATGAATGTCGCCGAGGATGGTGTCGACGGGGTGATCTCGTTGGATTGCTTGGTGGACTCTTGGGTGTGGCGGCCTTTGCTCTTCATCCTCCTTGTCTTCCTCATTTGCATCCCCCCCTTGATCATTGCCATCATCTTGAGGTGGCTCATTTGCTTGATCTTCTACTTCATCAACTTGAGCTTCATCCTCATTTTGAGTTGGTGGAGATGCTTGCGTGGAGGAGGATGGTTGATCTTGTGTGTTTGGAGGCTCTTTGGATTCCTTAGGACACACATCCCCGATGGACATGTTCCTTAACGCGATGCACGGAGCCTCGTCATCACCTATCTCATCAAGATCAACATGCTCTACTTGAGAGCCGTTAGTTTCATCAAACACAACGTCACATGAGACTTCAACTAGTCCGGTGGACTTGTTAAAGACCCTATATGCCCTTGTGTTTGAGTCATAACCAAGTAAAAATCCTTCTACAGTCTTAGGAGCAAATTTAGATTTTCTACCTCTTTTAACTAGAATAAAGCATTTGCTACCAAAGACTCTAAAATATGAAATGTTGGGCTTTTTACCGGTTAGGAGTTCATACGATGTCTTCTTGAGGATTCGGTGAAGATATAACCGGTTGATGGCGTAGCAAGCGGTGTTGACCGCCTCGGCCCAAAACCGATCCGAAGTCTTGTACTCATCAAGCATGGTCCTTGCCATGTCCAATAGAGTTCTATTCTTCCTCTCCACTACACCATTTTGTTGAGGTGTGTAGGGAGAAGAGAACTCATGCTTGATTCCCTCCTCCTCAAGGAAGCCTTCGATTTGAGAGTTCTTGAACTCCGTCCTGTTGTCGCTTCTAATTTTCTTGATCCTTAAGCCGAACTCATTTTGAGCCCGTCTCAAGAATCCCTTTAAGGTTTCTTGGGTTTGAGATTTTTCCTGTAAAAAGAATACCCAAGTGAAGCGAGAATAATCATCCACAATAACTAGACAGTACTTACTCCCGCCGATGCTTATGTAGGCTATTGGGCCGAATAGATCCATGTGCAGGAGCTCCAGTGGCCTGTCGGTCGTCATTATGTTCTTATGCGGATGATGAGAGCCAACTTGCTTTCCTGCTTGGCATGCGCTACAAATCCTGTCTTTCTCAAAATGAACATTTGTTAGTCCTAAAATGTGTTCTCCCTTTAGAAGCTTATGAAGATTCTTCATCCCAACATGAGCTAGTCGGCGGTGCCAGAGCCAACCCATGTTAGTCTTAGCAATTAAGCAAGTGTCGAGTTCAGCTCTATCAAAATTTACCAAGTATAGCTGACCCTCTAACACTCCCTTAAATGCTATTGAATCATCACTTCTTCTAAAGACAGTGACACCTATATCAGTGAATAGACAGTTGTAGCCCATTTGACATAATTGGGAAACAGAAAGCAAGTTGTAATCTAAGGAATCAACAAGAAAAACATTGGAAATGGAATGGTCCGGAGATATAGCAATTTTACCCAAACCTTTGACCAAACCTTGATTTCCATCCCCGAATGTGATAGCTCGTTGGGGATCTTGGTTTTTCTCATAGGAGGAGAACATTTTCTTCTCCCCTGTCATGTGGTTCGTGCACCCGCTGTCGAGTATCCAACTTGAGCCCCCGGATGCATAAACCTACAAAACAAGTTTAGTTCTTGACTTTAGGTACCCAAATGGTTTTGGGTCCTTTGGCATTAGACACAAGAACTTTGGGTACCCAAACACAAGTCTTTGACCCCTTGTGCTTGCCCCCAACATATTTGGCAACTACCTTGCCGGATTTGTTAGTTAAAACATAAGATGCATCAAAAGTTTTAAAGGAAATGTTTTGATCATTTGATGCACTAGGAGTTTTCTTTCTAGACAACCTAGCACGGGTTGGTTGCCTAGAGCTAGATGTCTCACTCTTATACATAAAAGCATGGTTAGAACCAAAGTGAGACTTCCTAGAATGAATTTTTCTAATTTTGTCCTCGGGATAACCGGCAGGGTATAAAATGTAACCCTCATTATCCTGAGGCCTGGGAGCCTTGCCCTTAACAAAATTGGACAATCTTTTAGGGGGGGCATTAAGTTTGACATTGTCTCCCCTTTGGAAGCCAATGCCATCCTTGATGCCAGGGCGTCTCCCATTATAAAGCATGCTACGAGCAAATTTAAATTTCTCATTTTCTAGGTTGTGCTCGGCAATTTTAGCATCTAATTTAGCTATATGATCATTTTGTTGTTTAATTAAAATCATGTGATCATGAGTAGCATCTACATCAATATCTCTACATCTAGTGCAAATAGTGACATGCTCAATGGTAGATGTAGAGGGTTTGCAAGAATTAAGTTCAACAATCTTAGCATGAAGTATATCATTCTTATCTCTAAGATCGGAAATTGTAATTTTGCAAACATCAAAATCTTTAGCCTTAGCAAGCATTTTTTTATTTTCATCTCTAAGGCTAGCAAGGGAAATGTTTAATTCATCAATCCTAGCAAGCAAATCATCATTATTATCTCTAGGATTGGGAATTGAAGCATTGCAAACATGTGAATCAACCTTATTTAAACTAGCATTTTCATTCCTAAGGTTGTCAATCATCTCACGGCAAGTGCTTAGCTCACTAGATAATTTTTCACATTTTTCTACTTCTAGAGCATAAGCATTTTTAACCTTAACATGCTTCTTATTTTCTTTAATAAGGAAGTCCTCTTGGGTGTCCTAGAGATCATCCTTTTCATGAATGGCACTAATCAATTCATTAAGTTTTTCTTTTTGTTGCATGTTGAGGTTGGCAAAAAGAGAGCGCAAGTTATCCTCCTCATCACTAGCATTATCATCACTAGAAGACTCATATTTAGTGGATGATTTGGATTTTACCTTCTTTTTGCCGTCCTTTGCCATGAGGCACTTGTGGCCGACGTTTGGGAAGAGAAGTCCCTTGGTGACGGCGATGTTGGCGGCGTCCTCGTCGTCGGAGGAGTCGCTTGAGCTTTCGTCGGAATCCCACTCCCGACAAACATGGGCATCTCCGCCCTTCTTCTTGTAGTACCTCTTCTTCTCCTTTCTTCTCCCTTTCTTGTCGTTGCCTCGGTCACTGTCACTTGATATAGGACATTTAGCAATAAAATGACCGGGCTTACCACATTTGTAGCAAACCTTCTTGGAGCGGGACTTGTAGTCTTTCCCCCTCCTCTGTTTGAGGATTTGGCGGAAGCTCTTGATGACTAGCGCCATTTCTTCATTGTCAAGCTTGGAGGCGTCTATTGGTTGTCGATTTGGTGTAGACTCCTCCTTCTTTTCTTCCGTCGCTTTGAATGCGACGGGTTGAGCTTCGGATGTAGATGGATCATCAAGCTCGTTGATCTTCCTTGAGCCTTCGACCATGCACTCAAAACTTACAAAATGCCCGATAACTTCCTCGGGGGTCATTTTAGTATATCTACGATTACCATGAATTAATTGAACTTGAGTAGGGTTAAGGAAAATAAGAGATCTTAGAATAACCTTAACCACCTCGTGGTCATCCCACTTTACGCTCCCGAGGTTGCGCACTTGGTTCACCAAGGTCTTGAGCCGGTTGTACATATGTTGTGGCTCCTCCCCTTTGCGAAGCCGGAACCGACCGAGCTCCCCCTCGATCGTTTCCCGCTTGGTGATCTTGGTGAGCTCGTCTCCCTCGTGCGCGGTTTTGAGCACATCCCAAACCTCCTTGGCGCTCTTCAACCCTTGAACTTTGTTATACTCCTCTCTACTCAAAGAGGCGAGGAGTATTGTTGTCGCTTGAGAGTTGAAGTGCTCGATTTGGGCCACCTCATCCTCGTCATAGTCTTTATCCCCTACTGACGGTACCTGTGCACCAAACTCAACAACATCCCATATACTTTTGTGGAGTGAGGTTAGATGAAATCTCATTAAATCACTCCACCTAGCATAATCTTCACCATCAAAAGTTGGTGGTTTGCCTAATGGGACGGAAAGTAGAGGTGCATGTTTAGAAATGCGAGAATAGTGTAGGGGGATCTTACTAAACTTCTTACGCTCTTGGCGTTTAGAAGTTACGGAGGGCGCATCGGAGTCGGAGGTTGATGTTGATGAAGTGTCGGTCTCGTAGTAGACCACTTTCCTCATCCTCTTTTGCTTGTCCCCGCTTCGATGCGGCTTGTGGGAAGAAGATTTTTCCTTCTTCTCTTTGTGGTGAGAAGAAGATTTCTTCTCCTTCCCTTTGTTGGAGGAGCTCTTCTTCTTCTCCCTCCTTTTGGTGCGGGACTCTTCCGATGAAGTGCTCCCGTGGCTTGTAGTGGGCTTTTCGCCGGTCTCCATCTCCTTCTTGGCGTGATCTCCCGACATCACATCGAGCGGTTAGGCTCTAATGAAGCACCGAGCTTTGATACCAATTGAAAGTCGCCTAGAGGGGGGTGAATAGGGCGAAACTGAAATTTACAAATATAAACACAACTACAAGCCGGGTTAGCGTTAGTAATAAAGAAACGAGTCCGCGAGAGAGGGTGGAAAACAAATCGCAAGCAAATGAAGAGTGTGACACGCGAATTTGTTTTACCGAGGTTCGGTTCTTGCAAACCTACTCCCCGTTGAGGAGGCCACAAAGGCCGGGTCTCTTTCAACCCTTCCCTCTCTCAAACGATCCCACGGATCGAGTGAGCTTTCTCTTCTCAATCACTTGGAACACAAAGTTCCCACAAGGGCCACCACACAATTGGTGCCTCTTGCCTCGATTACAAGTGAGTGCTTGATCGTAATGAAAGAATCAAGAAAGCACGATTGCAAAAAGGCCAAGCGACAAGAGCGACGAATAACACACGGATCACTTTCTCTCTCAAGTCACTAATCACTAATGATCTCTTTTCTCAATTGTGAAACTTGGAGAGATGGAGGCTTTGAATGTGTCTTGGAATGGAATGCTAGCTCTTGTATTGAATGTTGAAGGTTGGAATGCTTGGATGAAGTGAATGGAGGTGGTTGGGGTTGTATTTATAGCCACCAACCACTTCCTAGCCGTTGCTCCATTCTGCTGAGCGCGGACGGTCCGCGTGCCAGGTCCGGATGGTCCGCCCCAGTAGATCAACGGCTGAAAATGCAACGGTCAGCAGTAACGGCTATATCAACGGCTATATTGCATTTAATGCGTTGTCAGATGTCAGACAGACCCAGTCGCGGACGGTCCGCGATCCTGGCCCGGACAGTCCGCGAACCCGCTATAATTCATTTCTCCAAACCCGTCACCTTCGGGTTTTTCGGTTTCTCACCTACCGGACGGTCCGCGCCAGAGGCCGGACGGTCCGCGCAAGGGCTAGGACGGTCTTTGCTTTTCCTCCGGACAGTCCATAGTGTAGACTTCGATTTTGCATTGGTTCTGGCCGAGTGACATCCTTGTGTCGCGGACGGTCCGCCGCAAGGGCCCGGACAGTCCGCGCTTGGCCTGTTTTTCCAAAAAGCTTCTCCTGTCCGGAATAATCTACGGTATTTCGGACAGTCGATTTAGTATGGTTATAGATGAACCTTTGGCACCTGTAGAACATATAATCTAGAGCAAAACTAGTCAGTCCAATTGTTTGTGTTGGGCAATTCAACCACCAAAATTATATAGGAACTAGGTGTAAGCCTAATTCCCTTTCAATCTCCCCCTTTTTGGTGATTGATGCCAACACAAACCAAAGCAAATGTAGAAGTGCATAATTGAACTAGTTTGCATAATGTAAGTGCAAAGGTTGCATGGAATTGAGCCAATATAAAAGCTTACAAGATATGCATGGATTGTTTCTTCATTTTTAACATTTTGGACCACGCTTGCACCACATGTTTTGTTTTTGCAAAATCTTTTGTAAATCTTTTCAAAGTTCTTTTGCAAATAGTCAAAGGCAAATGAATAAGATTTTGAGAAGCATTTTCAAGATTTGAAATTTTCTCCCCCTGTTTCAAATGCTTTTCCTTTGACTAAACAAAACTCCCCCTAAATGAGATTCTCCTCTTAGTGTTCAAGAGGGTTTTGATGTATCATTTTGAAATACTACTTTCTCCCCCTTTTGAACACAATAGGATACCAATTGAAAATATTCAACACTTAAGTTAAGTTTTTGAAATTGGTGGTGGTGCGGTCCTTTTGCTTTGGGCTCTTACTTTCTCCCCCTTTGGCATGAATCGCCAAAAACGGAATCATTAGAGCCCTCGAAGTGCTTTCTTCCCCTTTGGTCATAAATAAATGAGTTAATATTATACCAAAGACGAAGTCCTTTTGCTTGGTGCTCAAGTTTTCTCCCCCTTGAACGGAGAGTTGCTTGGAGCGACGACGAAGGATGAGTTACGTAGTGGAAGCCTTTGTCTTCGCCGAAGACTCCAATTCCCTTTCAATACACCTATGACTTGGTTTGAAATAGACTTGAAAACACATTAGTCATAGCATATGAAAGAGACATGATCAAAGGTATATAAAATGAGCTATATGTGCAAGCTAGCAAAAGAAATTGCGCGAATCAAGAATATTGAGCTCATGCCTAAGTTTGTTAAAAGATTGTTCATCAATAGGCTTGGTAAAGATATCGGCTAATTGATCTTTAGTATTAATGTATGAAATCTCGATATCTCCCTTTTGTTGGTGATCCCTCAAAAAGTGATACCGAATGGCTATGTGTTTAGTGCGGCTATGCTCGACGGGATTGTCGACCATTTTGATTGCACTCTCATTATCACATAGCAAAGGAACTTTGGTTAATTTGTAACCGTAGTCCCGCAGGGTTTGCCTCATCCAAAGCAATTGCGCGCAACAATGGCCTGCGGCAATATACTCGGCTTCGGCGGTGGAAAGAGCGACCGAATTTTGCTTCTTTGAAGCCCAACACACCAAGGATCTTCCCAAGAACTGGCAAGTCCCCGATGTGCTCTTCCTATTGATTTTACACCCCGCCCAATCGGCATCCGAATAACCAATCAAATCAAATGTGGATCCCCAAGGATACCAAAGCCCAAACTTAGGAGTATAAGCCAAATATCTCAAGATTCGTTTTACGGCCGTAAGGTGAGCTTCCTTAGGGTCGGCTTGGAATCTTGCACACATGCATACGGAAAGCATAATATCCGGTCGAGATGCACATAAATAGAGTAAAGAACCTATCATCGACCGGTATACCTTTTGATCCACGGACTTACCTCCCGTGTCGAGGTCGAGATGCCCATTAGTTCCCATGGGTGTCTTGATGGGTTTGGCATCCTTCATCCCAAACTTGGTTAGAATGTCTTGAGTGTACTTCGTTTGGCTGATGAAGGTGCCCTCTTGGAGTTGTTTGACTTGGAATCCTAGAAAATACTTCAACTCCCCCATCATAGACATCTCGAACTTCTGTGTCATGATCCTACTAAACTCTTCACATGTAGACTCATTAGTAGACCCAAATATAATATCATCAACATAAATTTGGCATACAAACAAGTCATTTTCAAGAGTTTTAGTAAAGAGTGTGGGATCGGCCTTTCCGACTTTGAAGCCATTTGCAATAAGGAAATCTCTAAGGCATTCATACCATGCTCTTGGGGCTTGCTTGAGCCCATAAAGCGCCTTAGAGAGCTTATAGACGTGGTTAGGATACTCACTGTCTTCAAAGCCGGGAGGTTGCTCAACATAGACCTCTTCCTTGATTGGTCCATTGAGGAAGGCACTTTTCACGTCCATTTGATAAAGCTTAAAGCCATGGTAAGTAGCATAGGCCAATAATATTCGAATTGACTCAAGCCTAGCTACGGGTGCATAGGTTTCACCGAAATCCAAACCTTCGACTTGGGAGTATCCCTTGGCCACAAGTCGAGCTTTGTTCCTTGTCACCACACCATGCTCATCTTGCTTGTTGCGGAAGACCCATTTGGTTCCTACAACATTTTGGTTAGGACGTGGAACTAAATGCCATACCTCATTCCTAGTGAAGTTGTTGAGTTCCTCTTGCATTGCCACCACCCAATCCAAATCTTGAAGTGCTTCCTCTACCCTGTGTGGCTCAATAGAGGAAACAAACGAGTAATGTTCGCAAAAGTGTGCAACACGAGATCTAGTGGTTACCCCCTTATGAATGTCGCCGAGGATGGTGTCGACGGGGTGATCTCGTTGGATTGCTTGGTGGACTCTTGGGTGTGGCGGCCTTTGCTCTTCATCCTCCTTGTCTTCCTCATTTGCATCTCCCCCTTGATCATTGCCATCATCTTGAGGTGGCTCATTTGCTTGATCTTCTACTTCATCAACTTAAGCTTCATCCTCATTTTGAGTTGGTGGAGATGCTTGCGTGGACGAGGATGGTTGATCTTGTGTGTTTGGAGGCTCTTTGGATTCCTTAGGACACACATCCCCGATGGACATGTTCCTTAACGCGATGCACGGAGCCTCGTCATCACCTATCTCATCAAGATCAACATGCTCTACTTGAGAGCCGTTAGTTTCATCAAACACAACGTCACATGAGACTTCAACTAGTCCGGTGGACTTGTTAAAGACCCTATATGCCCTTGTGTTTGAGTCATAACCAAGTAAAAAGCCTTCTACAGTCTTAGGAGCAAATTTAGATTTTCTACCTCTTTTAACTAGAATAAAGCATTTGCTACCAAAGACTCTAAAATATGAAATGTTGGGCTTTTTACCGGTTAGGAGTTCATACGATGTCTTCTTGAGGATTCGGTGAAGATATAACCGGTTGATGGCGTAGCAAGCGGTGTTGACCGCCTCGGCCCAAAACCGATCCGAAGTCTTGTACTCATCAAGCATGGTCCTTGCCATGTCCAATAGAGTTCTATTCTTCCTCTCCACTACACCATTTTGTTGAGGTGTGTAGGGAGAAGAGAACTCATGCTTGATTCCCTCCTCCTCAAGGAAGCCTTCGATTTGAGAGTTCTTGAACTCCGTCCCGTTGTCGCTTCTAATTTTCTTGATCCTTAAGCCGAACTCATTTTGAGCCCGTCTCAAGAATCCCTTTAAGGTTTCTTGGGTTTGAGATTTTTCCTGTAAAAAGAATACCCAAGTGAAGCGAGAATAATCATCCACAATAACTAGACAGTACTTACTCCCGCCGATGCTTATGTAGGCTATTGGGCCGAATAGATCCATGTGCAGGAGCTCCAGTGGCCTGTCGGTCGTCATTATGTTCTTATGCGGATGATGAGAGCCAACTTGCTTTCCTGCTTGGCATGCGCTACAAATCCTGTCTTTCTCAAAATGAACATTTGTTAGTCCTAAAATGTGTTCTCCCTTTAGAAGCTTATGAAGATTCTTCATCCCAACATGAGCTAGTCGGCGGTGCCAGAGCCAACCCATGTTAGTCTTAGCAATTAAGCAAGTGTCGAGTTCAGCTCTATCAAAATCTACCAAGTATAGCTGACCCTCTAACACTCCCTTAAATGCTATTGAATCATCACTTCTTCTAAATACAGTGACACCTATATCAGTGAATAGACAGTTGTAGCCCATTTGACATAATTGGGAAACAGAAAGCAAGTTGTAATCTAAGGAATCAACAAGAAAAACATTGGAAATGGAATGGTCCGGAGATATAGCAATTTTACCCAAACCTTTGACCAAACCTTGATTTCCATCCCCGAATGTGATAGCTCGTTGGGGATCTTGGTTTTTCTCATAGGAGGAGAACATTTTCTTCTCCCCTGTCATGTGGTTCGTGCACCCGCTGTCGAGTATCCAACTTGAGCCCCCGGATGCATAAACCTACAAAACAAGTTTAGTTCTTGACTTTAGGTACCCAAATGGTTTTGGGTCCTTTGGCATTAGACACAAGAACTTTGGGTACCCAAACACAAGTGTTGGCGCTGTCTCTCGACAGCAAGGAGATCCAACACAGGTGAATGGGGATGGCAACAGGGCACTCGCGTGTGATGGCAAAAGCTCTGTTAATCTGGCCTCTCACGGGCACTGTGCGGGGGTATTTATAGGTATCCGAGTGCACGGCGCCTTGCGTTAAGGACGCATGTGCCCTCAGGTACCTAGTTTATCCCCAGAATATTCCTATAAAGCGGGGTTACAAGTTGTAATTACATGTACGCCTTTACAAATTAGGCCCGTAACACAGCCGCGGCCACGCAGGGCCTGTTACAATGGGCCCGACCTCATGTGGGCCTCGGAGCCGACCGAGGCCGCGCCGTAGGGAGGCGTTGCCGCAGGCCTTCGTCTGGTGCCGAATCGAGCGAAGGGTCTCCATGTTGTCCCTGGTGTCGATCAAGCGAAGGGTGTCCCTGCCTGCTTTGCCTGTCAGAGCGGGGGCTAAGCGGTGGAGACTTCGGGCGAAGGGTGGCGTTTCTGCCTTCGCTCCAACATTTGCCCTCCGAGGGACCAGTTCGACAAAGTCACCTGGTGCCGAAGACGTCGCTAGATGGCGGAGACGCTGCCCTCGCTCGAAGTGGTTCCGCGGGGGTTTTTGATGTGACCGTTGACGGACATCGTACTGTTGGACTGCGGGTTTTCCGAAGCGTCGCGCCCTGTGGGATTGCGGGTTTCCCGAGGAGCCGCGCCCTGCCTATAAAGGGGGGCGGGGGACGGCGCTGCTTGTACTTTGCCTTCCGCGCTCCGTGAAAACCCTAGCCGCCCGCCGTCTTTCTGCTCCTCTTCTTCTACTGCTCGCTTTGCCCCTCGGAGATCTGGCTCGAGTGAAGCAGACCGCCCGCCGCCGCCGACGGTACGTAGCAATGCCATCCTCTTCTTCTTCCGCCGACGCCACGCCGCCGGCCGCCGCCTCGTCTGAGGAGACGTTGAGTGGCGTGATGGTGGAGGAGCTGCGCGCCGGCGACTCTGTTGATTTTGGTGTGTCACGGATGACGTCGGCCCGCGTCGAAGAAATGCAGCGCTTGGGCTACTTTGGCGGCGGAGTCGCTCGTGCTCCGGGGACGGAGGAAGTCCCCGAGCCGGAGGGTGAGTTGGTTGTTTTTGAGGCGTTCTTCGTCGCCGGTCTCCGCTTGCCTGCGCACCGGTTTGTTGGCGAAGTCCTGCGTAGATTCAACGTGCAAATTCATCAGCTGACACCGAACGCCGTGGTGGCGCTGGCGAAGTATGTCTGGGCGACGACTTCGTACGGCGGACAGCCGTCGGTTGAAGTTTTTGCGAAGAATTACTGCTTGCATTGGCAGAAGAGGGTGATTGAGGGCGGAGTTGCCCAGTTCGGGTCGTGCACATTCACGCCGAAGACCGGCAAGACCACGATGCCAGTAGTGGAGTTGGTTCCGTGCGCCCGCAACAAGTGGGGCAATTGGAATGAATTTTGGTTTTACGTTGCTGAGGCTACTGTCGAAGGCCATGAGGGACTGCCCGTATCTGAGATGTGCTCTCATTATTACTCTGCGTATCCGCACTTTGAAGTGGCAGAAGAGGATGCAGACGAAGGGGCCCTTCGATGCGCCGCCGGTCAGAGCAGTGGTCGTGATTTAGTTGAAGAGTTTGTGGCGTACGGGGTCTGGCCCTTGGCGCACGGCTGGGCGTTGGGCGAAGTGTGCCCTCGCCAGATGCCCTTTCACGGAGGAAGGGTGGTGCGAAGTCCAGCCTTTGCACTGAATTTGCGAAACCGTGACCCGGCCGCCTTCGTGCGTGATGCTGAGGACTTGGCGGTGCGGCTCGTGGGGCGGTACGTGGCGAGGACGGAAGGCCAGCGCAGCTTCGATATTCGCGGGTCAAATGAACGTTTGAACAGGGTCTTCGAATTGAATCAATTGCCGTACGACGGCTACCCTGGACAAGACGAAGCGGACCGCCGTGGGAAGAAACCGGCGGTGGAGACTGGAGGCGACCCTGCGCTGACGGCCGCCCCCTCCTCAAAAAAGAGAAAATTAGGTACTGCGATGGGAGGAATCGGGGTGTCTGATAGTTTTGCTAGGGAGTTAATGAGGACGTGCGCGGCCCCGGGGGAGAGGATGTCTTCGCCCGAGCTCCGGGAGTCTTCGGCTCGGATGCTGAGGGTTACCGGGGGCTGCTGGCCTAGAAATGTTCCTGTCCCCTGCGCGGCTGAGGAAGACTGTTTTACATCTCGTATGGTTCGTCAGTGGAGGGTTTTTCCTTACGGGCGAAATATCGGTGCTGTTGTGTGGGCAGTGATGGACAAGGATTGCCAGGGGGCCGCGCAAAAACGCCAGGCGACCGTAAGGATTCACGACGCCCGGCCGAAAAGGCAACGGGGGACGGCGAAGGCTGCGGCCTCCGGTGGAGGCAAGCCGCCGCTGGCGGCGAAGGCGGGCGCCGCTGCGCCCAGCAAGGCGCCGGAGGCAGCGGCGGGCGCCGGAGTCTCCAAGCCGACGAAGGTGGTGCCGCCGGCCAGCGGAGTGACGGAAGCTTCGAAGGCGGCCCGAGCGTTGCCGCCGCCGGGCAAGCGCGTCGCCGACTTCGGCACCGACATTAGCGTGGACGATTATCTTGGGGGTAAGTCACCCGGCCGCCGTTTTTTTTTTTTTTTTTTTTTTTGATTGTTGATGCGCTACAGGGTCGGACGAGGACCGGCTTGTTATAGCTGTGCCTGCCGGGGCAATCGCGGCGGCGAAGGGCGGGGCCCTTGGCGCCGGAGGCGAGGTGTCGGCCCTCGCGAAGGTCAGAGACGAGGCTGGCGCGGCGACCCGCCGGCTGAAGGGAGTGACGGAGGCGCTGAATCAGGCGACGGAGGCGCTGAGTCAGGTCCGCCGAGTTTTTTTTTTTTTTTTTTTTTTTTTTTTTTTTTTACGGCCATGGCCTTACGTGTTCTCTGCAGGTGGCCGACTTCACCAGCCGCACTGCGTCGGGGGCGCTCACGGCAGCCTTATCTGCCGAAGTCGAAAGACTTCGGACGCAACATGCTGACGCTGTCCGTGAGAAGTCTGCCTCCGACAGCAAGTGTCGTAAACTGGCGGACAAGGTGGCCGCCCTGGAGGAAGAAAAGGCTGATCTCCGGCGTCAGCTGGCGGAGGAGAGGAGGGAGGCCAACGAGGCCGTCGCCAAAGAGCAGACCGCGCAGGCGGAGGCTAGGCTGGCACGGGCGGAGGCCAATCTTGCCAAGGGGCTCGCCGAGGACCTGCGGGGGCGGCTCACCGCTCTGGAGAGCCGCACGAAGGGGGCCGAAGCCGCGGCACGGACGGAGGCCGAACGGACGCGCACGCAGCTTATGGCCACATACCGCGAGCTGGGTGCGCGGACTGGTGACTTCGTGGTGCCGGAGCGAGAGGCCGGACTTCGCTGCTTGGAATGGGTGCAAGAGGAGCTGCAGGAGCTCCCCACTGTCTTGGCTGGATTAATGTCGTTCGCCTCCCTGGTTACCTGCGAGGGGGCAATGAACGCACTCTCTCGCGAAGGGTGCCGGCACTATGAGGCCTTCGACCAGGCGGATGAAGATTTTGGGCGAGACATCTATAAGGTCGAAGACCCCGTGGTGAAGGAGTCCGCCGGCGCCCTCTATGATCGGATGTGGGGTCTGTATGGCGGTGAAGTGGTCAGGGAGCGGGCCGAGGCTGCGAGGGCTCAGGTAACGTTGTCGTTTGTTTGGCGTTTGCTGGATGTGGTCTTACGTGTGTTTGTTGACTTTTTGTATGTTTTGTTTTAGGCGGAGCGAGGCGAGCGGGTGGACGATTTCGGAGCACTGAACGACGCCCTACCTGACCCGGAGCCGGCCCCGGAGACTACGGAAAACGCACCAGGCGCCCCCCCCATCTGCTGCGACAGTTGAAGACCGGCCCATGAAGGTGGCCGAAGGCGCTCCCGATGCCCTCGCAGCAGCCGCGCCGACCGTCGAAGATCCGACGGCGGAGGCGGTGGAAAGAATGGCGGGAGTGGCGGCGGAGACAACGGCGGAGGCACCCGCCGCGTCAGGGCCCTCGCAGGTGGCATAGTGGTTGTCTAGGGTTAGGAAATTTTGGATGTTTGTACTGAACTTTGGTTGCTGCGCAGGTTCAAGATTTTGGGCCTGCGCACGCAACCACTGCTACTGAGTTTTTGGCGGCCTCGACCGCGGAAGATGGTAATCAATATAGTGGGTCTGCATCTGAGTTTTTTGACTTTGCTGACTCCGGGAGCTCGGTTGAGTGGACTGAGGAGTCGTCGGAGGAGAATTTGGATTATTTTACGGCCTTGGACGTGGCTGCGGCGGAGGCCTCGCCACACGCCGCGGACGCGTCGGACGTGCCAGGCCCAAACGCCGGGCGCCGTCGACGAAGGGCGGTTGCAAAACGTAGGGTTAGCGCGGAGGAGCGGGCTTTGCTTTGTGTGAGTGGGGCCGGTCGGCAGGAACTGTTGTCTCTGCCGACCGCCGAGAGTGTAGGTGAGGGGGAACTGCGAAGGCTTTTTGCGGGTGAGGAGCTCAGGATAATGTTATTTAATTATAGGGAGATGGGAATTATTCCTAAAGTTGAACCGATGTAGAGTGTGGTGTCCTCGCTTGTGTATGTAGAGTCTTGTATGGTGGAATTGTGTGCCCTCGCGTGCATGTGTGTGAAGGCATTTTGTACTAACTGATTCGTTCGGCTGCGCTGTACTTGGTTGACTATAATTGGTCTTGGCGTGAATGGTTCGATGTTGTCGTTTCGGCCGTTGTTGTGCTAGTCCAGGTGTACCCTTAAGTGTCTTCTGCACGGATAGTCTTCGGTTTTTTCGCAGTTGCTGTGTTAAACCGGTTGCGCCCTTAGGCGACTTCGGCGCGGATAGTCTTCGCGATAGACTTAAATTTTTTTTCGCACTTGTTGTGCTAATCCGGCTGCACCCGTAGGCGACTTCCGCACGGATAGTCTTCGCGATAGACTTAGATTTTTTCCGCACTTGTTGTGCTAATCCGGCTGCACCCTTAGGCGACTTCGGCACGGATAGTCTTCGCGATAGACTTAGATTTTTTCCGCACTTGTTGTGCTAATCCGGCTGCACCCTTAGGCGACTTCGGCACGGATAGTCTTCGCGATAGACTTAGATTTTTTCCGCACTTGTTGTGCTAATCCGGCTGCACCCGTAGGCGACTTCCGCACGGATAGTCTTCGCGATAGACTTAGATTTTTTCCGCACTTGTTGTGCTAATCCGGCTGCACCCTTAGGCGACTTCGGCACGGATAGTCTTCGCGATAGACTTAGATTTTTTCCGCACTTGTTGTGCTAATCCGGCTGCACCCGTAGGCGACTTCCGCACGGATAGTCTTCGCGATAGACTTAGATTTTTTCCGCACTTGTTGTGCTAATCCGGCTGCACCCTTAGGCGACTTCTGCGCGGATTTGTCGCACGCGAGGGTAGCTAGCGCTTAGCCTCGCGGTGACCTCGTGGTGGTCGAATGTCGAAGACCGTCAGCGCGGTCTTTTTCGACGCATGTCTTTTTGCGGGGGATTTTTTACGCATATATTACTTGGCTCCGCCTCGTTAAAAACCTCACCCCCCGGGAGGAAAAGAGTGCGGGCCGGTGCAAGATTGTTTTTGCAAATTACAAGGGCGAAGACAGCCCTGGAGAATCAAACAAAAAATTTGCGGAGGTTGTCAATGTTCCAGGAATGCTCCAGGTCCTCGCCGGTTTGTGTTGTGAGCCTGTATGCGCTGGGGGAGGCCTTCGTCTTGACGATGAAAGGGCCTTCCCACCTGGGCTCCAGCTTGCCCCTTGACTCCGTCCGAGCTGTCCGAATGAGCACGAGGTCCCCCTCGCTGAACTCCCTCGGGGTGACTGAGTGGTCGCGCCATGCTTTGGTCTGGGCTTGATACTTGTTCAGAGCTTGTAGGGCGAAGACACGGTCTCCGTCGATGAGATCCTTTGAAGTCGGCTCGTCCACATCTGGGACGGCTGACGGGACCGTTCGCGGGGACCCGTGCTTTATTTCCTGCGGGGTCATGGCCTCCGATCCGTATAACAGACGGAAAGGAGTGAACCCGGTCGCCCTGCACTCGGTCGTGTTTAGTGCCCAGACTGCCTCAGGTAAGAAATCGCTCCATTTGCCCTTTTTTTCATCGAGGAGCATTTTTTTGATAGCTGTGAAGATTTTTCCGTTGGCGCGCTCCACGACCCCGTTGGACTGCGGATGATAGACTGAGGCGAAGGCAAGCTTGGTGCCAATGGAGAAACAGAAGTCCTTGAAGTCTTGGTTATCAAACTGTTTGCCGTTGTCGACCGTTAACTCGGACGGTACTCCGAAACGGCAAACGATGTTCTGCCAGAAGAATTTCTGGGCAGTCTTTGATGTTATTATGGAGACAGCCCGTGCCTCGATCCACTTGGTGAAGTACTCGACCGCGACGAAGGCGAACTTGAGATTCCCCTGAGCGGTGGGCAGGGGTCCAACAATGTCGAGACCCCAGCGCTGGAGAGGCCATGTGTGGGCGATCAGCTTTGTGTACTGCGAAGGGCCGCCTGGTCGAGGAGAGAACTTCTGGCAGGCTTCGCAGGACCGAGTGACACGATTCGCGGCGCAAATCATTGCTGGCCAGTAGAAACCCTGGCGGATCACCTTAGCAGCTAGGGCCCTTGGGCCCGCGTGCGAGCCGCACGTGCCACTGTGGACTTCACGCAGGACCTGCATGCCTTCGGCCTCGGTGACGCACTTAAGCATTGGTTGGCTGACTCCTTTTTTGTATAGCTGGCCTTCAATCAGAGCGAAGTCCCGGCTTCGATGTCTGAGGCGCTTGGCCTCACTGATGTCAGCTGGGTGATAATACCCCTGCAGGAACAGGGTAATGGGTGCTCGCCAGTCTTCGGTCATGATGAGGTTGACTGTACGGTGGCCCTCGATGTCGTTGGTTATATGGAGCCCTTCGGGGCTCCGGACTGCTGGCGTGCCGATGACGTGGAAGAACACGTCGGAGGGCAGAGTTTCGCCCCTGGCCGCGGCCTTGGCCAATGCGTCGGCCTCCTCATTCTTGGCCCGGTCCACATGCTGCACGGTGAACCCCTTGAACTGTCTCTCAAGACTTCGGATGGCCGCGAGGTACTGCATGAGCGCGGGGTCCTTGGCTGCATAGTCTTTGTCGACCTGGCCGGCAACGACCTTGGAGTCTGTTTTAATGATGCAAGTGGTGACTCCGAGGGCCCTCAGCTTGCGGAGGCCGAGGATGACTGCTTCGTATTCTGCTATATTATTTGTGCACCTGTCGGATTCCAGATTGAAGCTGAGTCGTGCTGCATATCTGTGCTTGACTCCGACTGGTGATGTTATGATTGCAGCGACGCCTGCCCCCGCATGGCACCATGCGCCATCGCAATGGATCGTCCAGACCTTCTCTGTGGTCGGGTCCGGCTGTGTTGCTGGCCCGGTCCAGTCGACGACGAAGTCTGCCAGGACTTGCGATTTGATGGCTGTCCTGGGCTCGAAATTGATGTGGTAGCCGGAGAGTTCGGCTGCCCACTTGGCGATCCTTACCGATGCCTCCGGGTTTCTAAACAGTTCGCCGAGCCCCCTATCTGAGGTGACACGGACCTTGAATGCTTCAAAATAATGGCGCAGCTTGCGCGAGGACATGACGACTGCGTAGGCGATCTTCTCCAGCTCTGTCATGTTGCATTTGGACGGAGTCAGGACCTCGGAGACGTAATAAACAGGGCACTGTCTGACGGCGCCTTCGACTGTCTGCTCCTGCACTAGTGCCGCGCTGACCGCGTGCGGCGAAGCCGCGACATAGAGCAATAAGGGGAGCGAGGAGTCGGGGCTCGTGAGGGTGGCCAGCTCCGTTAAGTACTGCTTTAATGATGCGAAGGCCGCTGCTTGCTCCGGCCCCCAAGCGAAGTCTTTTGCGCCGCGGAGAGTTTTGAGGAAAGGAAGACTTCGCTCGGCCGACCTGGAAATGAATCTGTTGAGAGCAGCCAATCTGCCTGTCAGACGCTGGACATCCCTGGTGGACTGCGGAGGCGACATGTCGATGATGGCCTGGATCTTGGTTGGGTTGGCCTCGATGCCGCGGTGCGACACCAGGTAGCCCAATATCTTGCCCTGGCGAACACCGAAAACGCACTTTTCCGGGTTCAAGCGGAGTCGTGCGTCTCGCATGTTTGCGAATGTCTCGGCCAGGTCGGCGAGGTGGTCCTCCTTATTTTTGCTGGCGACGACGATGTCATCCACATATGTAAATATATTTCTGCCGACCTGGCCCTCCAGTACTGTTTTGGTGAGTCTGGAGAATGTGGACCCGGCGTTCTTGAGACCCTCCGGCATTCTGATGAAGCAATAAGTGCCGAAGGGTGTTATGAAACTGGTGCTGGCCTTGTCTTCTTCCTTCATGTATATCTGGTGATAGCCGGAGAAGCAGTCGAGGAGAGACATGACCTCGCAGCCGGCCGCGCTATCGACTATTTTGTCGATCCGTGGCAACGGGAAATTGTCTTTTGGGCAGGCCTTATTGAGACTGGTGAAGTCTATGCACATCCGCCATTTCCCGCTTTTTTTCTGCACCATTACAACATTGGAGAGCCATGTGGGATAAGCCACTGGCTCGATAAATTTAGCCTCTAGGAGGCGGTGCACCTCCGCCTTGGCGGCCTCTGTCTTTTCATCGGACATTTTGCGAAGCTTTTGCTTTCTTGGTCGCACCGAGGGGTCGATCCCCAGACCGTGCTCGATTATGGATCGGCTGACTCCGACCAGGTCGAGGGCGGACCAGGCGAAGACATCTTTATTTTTGGCCAGGCAGCAGAGAAGCTTCTCTTCTTCATGCGGGGTAAGGTCTTCGCTGATGGTGACTGTCTGCTTGGGCGTGGCCTGATCGAGGGGGACAGTCTTGGTCCCATCCTGACTCTGCAACTGAGCCTTGGCGTGCTGCTTGTCAGTGGGGCTGGCGGGCGCAGGGACCTCGCACTGTGTCGTGAGACAGTGCACGTTCCTCTGACCAGGCACGAAGTCCCGCTCTATGTTGCGCGCAGCCTGCTGGTTACCGCGGACCGTGATTACGCCTAGAGGGCCTGGTATCTTCATGCACAAATACAGTCCGTGGATGGCAGCTTCAAACTTATTGATGGAGCCCCGACCCATGATGGCGTTGTATGGATATACCATATCCACGATGTCAAAAGTCACTTGCTCGCTTCGGGCATTGGGTGCTACACCGAAGGAGAGGGGCAATTCTATTTTGCCGACGGGGAAGGTGCCCTTGCCGCCGAAGCCATACAACGGGTTGTCCGAAGGCTTGAGCAGGCTGTGGCTGATGCCCATGCGATCGAAGGCATGGAGGAAGATGATGTCCGCCTGGCTGCCGTTGTCGACGAGGACCTTGCGCAGGTCCCAGCCTGCCACGCTGCAATTGATGACCATGGCATCGCAGTGGGGGGCACTGCGCAAGTCGACGTCTCGTGCGTCGAAGGTGAGCGGTATGTGGGACCACTTCGTCTGCACAACTGGGCCCGTGACAGCGACATGGTTTACGCTGCGGTAATGGTCCCGCTTCTGCCGCTTGGTGTCGAAGTCGGTGCTGGACCCCCCAGTTATCATATGAATGACTCCGCGATAAGGTTGATCGGCGAAGTCTTCCTGTTTTGGGGCGTGGGGGATGTTTTGTGGTGGTGGAGGCGGAGGATGTACGATTTGTACTTCCTGATGATGTTGGTAAGCGTGGTGCGGTGGATGCGGGGCGGGAGCGTGGATATATGGTGGAGGGGGTGGCTGGTAATTATGCGCGACAATTCTGGGGTTGTCGGCTGGCTGCGCCCTCGCCATTCTGTCTCTGGTGGCCTTTACTTCGGGGCAGTCTTTAGTTTGGTGGGCGCAGTCTTCGCCGTGGAAGAGGCAGTAAAATCGGCGCGGCGGAGGGAGTGGCTGCGCACGCCCTCGGCCCCTGCCGCGAGTTCCACTTCCGCGGCCCTGGGGGGGATATTCTTGGCGACGAAGGGGGTCAGCGGCCGGCTGCTGGTTGGCGATGTTGTGCACTTGCTGCTGACCGCGGCTGTCCCGACCGGAGTCTGGCTGCGGAGTCCTTGTCCACGTGCGGCTGGACTGCGGAGCATCTTTTGGCTTCCGCTGGGACTCAATCTTGCGCTGGTGGAGCTCCTCGGACCTGGCGTACTTTTCAAACAGCTGGTACAGCTCTTGGAGGTTCTTGGGCGGGTCCCTGATGCAATGGCTGTAAAGGACGCCAGCGCGAAGACCACTGATAGCATAGTGGATGGCAATCTGGTCATCGACTGAGGGTAGCTGTGACTTGAGAGTCAGGAATTTGCGGTAATATTCCCTCAGGGTCTCCTTCTCTAGCTGCTTGCAGAGCGAGAGCTCGGCCAGGGCGTCGGTGTCCGGGCGGTACCCCTGGAAGTTGAGGAGGAACTTGTCCCGGAGACTTCTCCAGGAATCGATGGACAGCGGGGGCAACCTGGTGAACCAGGTGAGCGCGGGGCCCTCGAGGGCGATGATGAAGGACTTCGCCATTGTGGCGTCGTCCCCTCCGGACGATGCGACGGCGACCTGGTAACTCATTATGTATTGAGCTGGGTCGGTGCTGCCGTTGTACTTGGGGTAGGTCCCAGCCCGGAAGTTAGCTGGCCACGGCGTCACTTGCAGGTGAGGCGCCAGGGGGCTTCGCTCATCGAGATAGTTGACCCCTTGGAATGGCGCGGCGTGCTGGAAAGTGAAGTCGCGCTGGGGGAAACGCGGGTCCTCCGGTTGTGCGCGGTGTTGCAGGGGTGGCCCATGCTGCAGGCCGGGGTGGCCCTCGCGCGTGTCTTCGTTTTGTGCGCGCTGCTGGAGGGATGATTCGTGCCGCGGGCTGAGGTGGCCTTCGCGCTGCATCAGCGCGATCTCCCGCTCGAGTTCCTGGGCCTTGAGCTCTTCGTCGCGGATCATCTGCCGCACTTTGGCGAGTGCGGACACACGCTGGCGCTTGGCCTCCAGTATCTCCTTCTGCCTCTGGAGGTTGCGGTTCTTGAGGCGCAGGGCGCGCAGCTGTAGTTGTTCCTCTGCTGAGATGCCGAGGACCTCACCGTCCTCGGCGAGGTCCGCGCCCTCCGGTGGTGCGAAGCCTGAGGGAGGTGCGAAGCCTGGGGGAGGTGCGAAGCCTGAGGGTTGTCCCTCGGGGTCGCAGGTGCGGTGGGTGTCGTCTTCGGTGGCCTCTTGGTGGGTGGATTGGGTGAGGGCGAGGGCCTTGCCCTTTCTTGCGGCGAGCAGTGCTGCCTTCGCAGCCTCGTCAGCCTTCGGGTTAGCTCTCTTGGGTGCCATCGCGGGTGGTTGTCTCGTAGCACGAACGGTGGGCGCCAAATGTTGGCGCTGTCTCTCGACAGCAAGGAGATCCAACACAGGTGAATGGGGATGGCAACAGGGCACTCGCGTGTGATGGCAAAAGCTCTGTTAATCTGGCCTCTCACGGGCACTGTGCGGGGGTATTTATAGGTATCCGAGTGCACGGCGCCTTGCGTTAAGGACGCATGTGCCCTCAGGTACCTAGTTTATCCCCAGAATATTCCTATAAAGCGGGGTTACAAGTTGTAATTACATGTACGCCTTTACAAATTAGGCCCGTAACACAGCCGCGGCCACGCAGGGCCTGTTACAATGGGCCCGACCTCATGTGGGCCTCGGAGCCGACCGAGGCCGCGCCGTAGGGAGGCGTTGCCGCAGGCCTTCGTCTGGTGCCGAATCGAGCGAAGGGTCTCCATGTTGTCCCTGGTGTCGATCAAGCGAAGGGTGTCCCTGCCTGCTTTGCCTGTCAGAGCGGGGGCTAAGCGGTGGAGACTTCGGGCGAAGGGTGGCGTTTCTGCCTTCGCTCCAACAACAAGTCTTTGACCCCTTGTGCTTGCCCCCAACATATTTGGCAACTACCTTGCCGGATTTGTTAGTTAAAACATAAGATGCATCAAAAGTTTTAAAGGAAATGTTTTGATCATTTGATGCACTAGGAGTTTTCTTTCTAGACAACCTAGCACGGGTTGGTTGCCTAGAGCTAGATGTCTCACTCTTATACATAAAAGCATGGTTAGAACCAGAGTGAGACTTCCTAGAATGAATTTTTCTAATTTTGTCCTCGGGATAACCGGCAGGGTATAAAATGTAACCCTCGTTATCCTGAGGCATGGGAGCCTTGCCCTTAACAAAATTGGACAATCTTTTAGGAGGGGCATTAAGTTTGACATTGTCTCCCCTTTGGAAGCCAATGCCATCCTTGATGCCAGGGCGTCTCCCATTATAAAGCATGCTACGAGCAAATTTAAATTTCTCATTTTCTAGGTTGTGCTCGGCAATTTTAGCATCTAATTTAGCTATATGATCATTTTGTTGTTTAATTAAAATCATGTGATCATGAATAGCATCTACATCAATATCTCTACATCTAGTGCAAATAGTGACATGCTCAATGGTAGATGTAGAGGGTTTGCAAGAATTAAGATCAACAATCTTAGCATGAAGTATATCATTCTTATCTCTAAGATCGGAAATTGTAATTTTGCAAACATCAAAATCTTTAGCCTTAGCAAGCAATTTTTTATTTTCATCTCTAAGGCTAGCAAGGGAAATGTTTAATTCATCAATCCTAGCAAGCAAATCATCATTATTATCTCTAGGATTGGGAATTGAAACATTGCAAACATGTGAATCAACCTTATTTAAACTAGCATTTTCATTCCTAAGGTTGTCAATCATCTCACGGCAAGTGCTTAGCTCACTAGATAATTTTTCACATTTTTCTACTTCTAGAGCATAAGCATTTTTAACCTTAACATGCTTCTTATTTTCTTTAATAAGGAAGTCCTCTTGGGTGTCCAAGAGATCATCCTTTTCATGAATGGCACTAATCAATTCATTAAGTTTTTCTTTTTGTTGCATGTTGAGGTTGGCAAAAAGAGAGCGCAAGTTATCCTCCTCATCACTAGCATTATCATCACTAGAAGACTCATATTTAGTGGATGATTTGGATTTTACCTTCTTTTTGCCGTCCTTTGCCATGAGGCACTTGTGGCCGACGTTTGGGAAGAGAAGTCCCTTGGTGACGGCGATGTTGGCGGCGTCCTCGTCGTCGGAGGAGTCGCTTGAGCTTTCGTCGGAATCCCACTCCCGACAAACATGGGCATCTCCGCCCTTCTTCTTGTAGTACCTCTTCTTCTCCTTTCTTCTCCCTTTCTTGTCGTTGCCTCGGTCACTGTCACTTGATATAGGACATTTAGCAATAAAATGACCGGGCTTACCACATTTGTAGCAAACCTTCTTGGAGCGGGACTTGTAGTCTTTCCCCCTCCTCTGTTTGAGGATTTGGCGGAAGCTCTTGATGACTAGCGCCATTTCTTCATTGTCAAGCTTGGAGGCGTCTATTGGTTGTCGATTTGGTGTAGACTCCTCCTTCTTTTCTTCCGTCGCTTTGAATGCGACGGGTTGAGCTTCGGATGTAGATGGATCATCAAGCTCGTTGATCTTCCTTGAGCCTTCGACCATGCACTCAAAACTTACAAAATGCCCGATAACTTCCTCGGGGGTCATTTTAGTATATCTACGATTACCATGAATTAATTGAACTTGAGTAGGGTTAAGGAAAATAAGAGATCCTAGAATAACCTTAACCACCTCGTGGTCATCCCACTTTACGCTCCCGAGGTTGCGCACTTGGTTCACCAAGGTCTTGAGCCGGTTGTACATATGTTGTGGCTCCTCCCCTTTGCGAAGCCGGAACCGACCGAGCTCCCCCTCGATCGTTTCCCGCTTGGTGATCTTGGTGAGCTCGTCTCCCTCGTGCGCGGTTTTGAGCACATCCCAAACCTCCTTGGTGCTCTTCGACCCTTGAACTTTGTTATACTCCTCTCTACTCAAAGAGGCGAGGAGTATTGTTGTTGCTTGAGAGTTGAAGTGCTCGATTTGGGCCACCTCATCCTCGTCATAGTCTTTATCCCCTACTGACGGTACCTGTGCACCAAACTCAACAACATCCCATATACTTTTGTGGAGTGAGGTTAGATGAAATCTCATTAAATCACTCCACCTAGCATAATCTTCACCATCAAAAGTTGGTGGTTTGCCTAATGGGACGGAAAGTAGAGGTGCATGTTTAGAAATGCGAGAATAGTGTAGGGGGATCTTACTAAACTTCTTACGCTCTTGGCGTTTAGAAGTTACGGAGGGCGCATCGGAGTCGGAGGTTGATGTTGATGAAGTGTCGGTCTCGTAGTAGACCACTTTCCTCATCCTCTTTTGCTTGTCCCCGCTTCGATGCGGCTTGTGGGAAGAAGATTTTTCCTTCTTCTCTTTGTGATGAGAAGAAGATTTCTTCTCCTTCCCTTTGTTGGAGGAGCTCTTCTTCTTCTCCCTCCTTTTGGTGCGGGACTCTTCCGATGAAGTGCTCCCGTGGCTTGTAGTGGGCTTTTCGCCGGTCTCCATCTCCTTCTTGGCGTGATCTCCCGACATCACTTCGAGCGGTTAGGCTCTAATGAAGCACCGAGCTTTGATACCAATTGAAAGTCGCCTAGAGGGGGGTGAATAGGGCGAAACTGAAATTTACAAATATAAACACAACTACAAGCCGGGTTAGCGTTAGTAATAAAGAAACGAGTCCGCGAGAGAGGGTGGAAAACAAATCGCAAGCAAATGAAGAGTGTGACACGCGGATTTGTTTTACCGAGGTTCGGTTCTTGCAAACCTACTCCCCGTTGAGGAGGCCACAAAGGCCGGGTCTCTTTCAACCCTTCCCTCTCTCAAACGATCCCACGGATCGAGTGAGCTTTCTCTTCTCAATCACTTGGAACACAAAGTTCCCACAAGGGCCACCACACAATTGGTGCCTCTTGCCTCGATTACAAGTGAGTGCTTGATCGTAATGAAAGAATCAAGAAAGCACGATTGCAAAAAGGCCAAGCGACAAGAGCGACGAATAACACACGGATCACTTTCTCTCTCAAGTCACTAATCACTAATGATCTCTTTTCTTAATTGTGAAACTTGGAGAGATGGAGGCTTTGAATGTGTCTTGGAATGGAATGCTAGCTCTTGTATTGAATGTTGAAGGTTGGAATGCTTGGATGAAATGAATGGAGGTGGTTGCGGTTGTATTTATAGCCACCAACCACTTCCTAGCCGTTGCTCCATTCTGCTGAGAGCGGACGGTCCGCGTGCCAGGTCCGGACGGTCCGCCCCAGTAGATCAACGGCTGAAAATGCAACGGTCAGCAGTAACGGCTATATCAACGGCTATATTGCATTTAATGCGTTGTCAGATGTCAGACAGACCCAGTCGCGGACGGTCCGCGATCCTGGCCCGGACGGTCCGCGAACCCGCTATAATTCATTTCTCCGAACCCGTCACCTTCGGGTTTTTCGGTTTCTCACCTACCGGACGGTCCGCGCCAGAGGCCGGACGGTCCGCGCAAGGGCTCGGACGGTCTTTGCTTTTCCTCCGGACAGTCCATAGTGTAGACTTTGATTTTTGCATTGGTTCTGGCCGAGTGACATCCTTGTGTCGCGGACGGTCCGCCGCAAGGGCCCGGACAGTCCGCGCTTGGCCTGTTTTTCCAAAAAGCTTCTCCTGTCCGGAATAATCTACGGTATTTCGGACAGTCGATTTAGTATGGTTATAGATGAACCTTTGGCACCTGTAGAACATATAATCTAGAGCAAAACTAGTCAGTCCAATTGTTTGTGTTGGGCAATTCAACCACCAAAATTATATAGGAACTAGGTGTAATCCTAATTCCCTTTCAACCATTTCTTGGTCAAAAATCCGTAGGTCTTAGCCTCTAGTATTATTGAAAATGGTCGCTCATGGCTATTTTCATAAAAAATGGGGGTTGTGTGGCCATTTATCATCGACTAGAGGCTCATAAACCTCACCCCACATATGTTTCCTTGCCATAGATTACATTCTTGGATTTCTGGTGGAGACCATTTCTTGGTCAAAAATCCGTAGGTGTTAGCCTTCGGTATTATTGAAAATGGTCGTTCATGGCTATTTTCGACACCCACATATGTTTCCTTTCCATAGATCACATTCTTGGATTTCTGGTGGAGACCATTTCTTGGTCTAAAATCCGTAGGTGTTAGCCTCTAGTATTATTGAAAATGGTCGCTCATGGCTATTTTCAAGGTCGCTCATGGCTAATTTCATAAAAATGGGGGTTGTGTGGCCATTTATCATCGACTAGAGGCTCATAAACCTCACCCCACATATGTTTCCTTGCCATAGATCACATTCTTGGATTTCTGGTGGAGACCATTTCTTGGTCAAAAATCCGTAGGTGTTAGCCTTCGGTATTATTGAAAATGGTCGTTCATGGCTATTTTTGACAAAAATGGGGGTTGTGTGGCCATTGATCATCGACCAGACGCTCATACACCTCACCCCACATATGTTTCCTTGTCAGAGATCACATTCTTGGATTTCTGGTGGAGACCATTTCTTGGTCAAAAATCCGTAGGTGTTAGCCTTCGATATTATTAAAAATGGTCGTTCATGGCTATTTTTGACAAAAATGGGGGTTGTGTGGCCATTGATCGTCGACCAGAGGCTCATACACCTCACCCCACGTATGTTTCCTTGCCATAGATCACATTCTTGGATTTCTGGTGGAGACCATTTCTTGGTCAAAAATCCGTAGGTGTTAGCCTTCGGTATTATTGAAAATGGTCGTTCATGTCTATTTTCGACAAAAATGGGGGTTGTGTGGCCATTGATCATCGACTAGAGGCTCATACACCTTCATTCATGGCTATTTTCGACAAAAATGGGGGTTGTGTGGCCATTGATCATCGACCAGAGGCTCATACACCTCACCCCACATATGTTTCCTTGCCATAGATCACATTCTTGGATTTCTGGTGGAGACCATTTCTTGGTCAAAAATCCGTAGGTGTTATTCTTGGATTTCTGGTGGAGACCATTTCTTGGTTAAAAATCCGTAGGTGTTAGCCTTCGATATTATTGAAAATGGTCGTTCATGGCTATTTTCGACAAAAATGGGGGTTGTGTGGCCATTGATCATCGACCAGAGGCTCATACACCTCACCCCACATATGTTTCCTTGCCATAGATCACATTCTTGGATTTCTGGTGGAGACCATTTCTTGGTCAAAAATCCGTAGGTGTTAGCCTTCGGTATTATTGAAAATGGTCGTTCATGGCTATTTTCGACAAAAATGGGGGTTGTGTGGCCATTGATCATCGACCAGAGGCTCATACACCTCACCCCACATATGTTTCCTTGCCATAGATCACATTCTTGGATTTCTGGTGGAGACCATTTCTTGGTCAAAAATCCGTAGGTGTTAGCCTTCGGTATTATTGAAAATGGTCGTTCATGGCTATTTTCGACAAAAATGGGGGTTGTGTGGCCATTGATCATCGACCAGACGCTCATACACCTCACCCCACATATGTTTCCTTGCCATAGATCACATTCTTGGATTTCTGGTGGAGACCATTTCTTGGTCAAAAATCCGTAGGTGTTAGCCTTCGGTATTATTGAAAATGGTCGTTCATGGCTATTTTCGACAAAAATGGGGGTTGTGTGGCCATTGATCATCGACCAGACGCTCATACACCTCACCCCACATATGTTTCCTTGTCAGAGATCACATTCTTGGATTTCTGGTGGAGACCATTTCTTGGTCAAAAATCCGTAGGTGTTAGCCTTCGATATTATTGAAAATGGTCGTTCATGGCTATTTTTGACAAAAATGGGGGTTGTGTGGCCATTGATCGTCGACCAGAGGCTCATACACCTCACCCCACATATGTTTCCTTGCCATAGATCACATTCTTGGATTTCTGGTGGAGACCATTTCTTGTTCAAAAATCCGTAGGTGTTAGCCTTCGGTATTATTGAAAATGGTCGTTCATGTCTATTTTCGACAAAAATGGGGGTTGTGTGGCCATTGATCATCGACTAGAGGCTCATACACCTTCATTCATGGCTATTTTCGACAAAAATGGGGGTTGTGTGGCCATTGATCATCGACCAGAGGCTCATACACCTCACCCCACATATGTTTCCTTGCCATAGATCACATTCTTGGATTTCTGGTGGAGACCATTTCTTGGTCAAAAATCCGTAGGTGTTATTCTTAGATTTCTGGTGGAGACCATTTCTTGGTTAAAAATCCGTAGGTGTTAGCCTTCGATATTATTGAAAATGGTCGTTCATGGCTATTTTCGACAAAAATGGGGGTTGTGTGGCCATTGATCATTGACGAGAGGCTCATACACCTCACCCCACATATGTTTCCTTGCCATAGATCACATTCTTGGATTTTTGGTGGAGACCATTTCTTGGTCAAAAACTCGTACGTGTTAGCCTTCGATATTATTGAAAATGGCCGTTCATGGCTATTTTCGACAAAAATGGGGGTTGTGTGGCCATTGATCATCGACCAGAGGCTCATACACCTCACCCCACATATGTTTCCTTGCCATAGATCACATTCTTGCATTTCAGGTGGAGACCATTTCTTGGTCAAAAATCCGTAGGTGTTAGCCTTCGGTATTATTGAAAATGGTCGTTCATGGCTATTTTCGACAAAAATGGGGGTTGTGTGGCCATTGATCATCGACCAGACGCTCATACACCTCACCCCACATATGTTTCCTTGCCATAGATCACATTCTTGGATTTCTGGTGGAGACCATTTCTAGGTCAAAAATCTGTAGGTGTTAGCCTTCGGTATTATTGAAAATGGTCGTTCATGGCTATTTTCGACAAAAATGGGGGTTGTGTGGCCATTGATCATCGACCAGACGCTCATACACCTCACCCCACATATGTTTCCTTGTCGTAGATCACATTCTTGGATTTCTGGTGGAGACCATTTCTTGGTCAAAAATCCGTAGGTGTTAGCCTTCGATATTATTGAAAATGGTCGTTCATGGCTATTTTTGACAAAAATGGGGGTTGTGTGGCCACTGATCGTCGACCAGAGGCTCATACACCTCACCCCACATATGTTTCCTTGCCATAGATCACATTCTTGGATTTCTGGTGGAGACCATTTCTTGGTCAAAAATCCGTAGGTGTTAGCCTTCGGTATTATTGAAAATGGTCGTTCATGGCTATTTTCGACAAAAATGGGGGTTGTGTGGCCATTGATCATCGACTAGAGGCTCATACACCTTCATTCATGGCTATTTTCGACAAAAATGGGGGTTGTGTGGCCATTGATCATCGACCAGAGGCTCATACACCAATCCCCACATATGTTTCCTTGCCATAGATCACATTCTTGGATTTCTGGTGGAGACCATTTCTTGGTCAAAAATCCATAGGTGTTAGCCTTCGGTATTATTGAAAATGGTCGTTCATGGCTATTTTCATAAAAAATGGGGGTTGTGTGGCCATTGATCATCGACCAGAGGCTCATACACCTCACCCCACATATGTTTCCTTGCCATAGATCACATTCTTGGATTTCTGGTGGAGACCATTTCTTGGTCAAAAATCCGTAGGTGTTAGCCTTCGGTATTATTGAAAATGGTCGTTCATGGCTATTTTTGGCAAAAATGGGGGTTGTGTGGCCATTGATCGTCGACCAGAGGCTCATACACCTCACCCCACATATGTTTCCTTGCCATAGATCACATTCTTGGATTTCTGGTGGAGACCATTTCTTGGTCAAAAATCCATACGTGTTAGCCTTTGGTATTTTTGAAAATGGTCGCTCATGGCTATTTTCAAGGTCGCTCATGGCTATTTTCATAAATACCGAAGGCTAACACCTACGGATCTTTGACCAAGAAATGGGGGTTGTGTGGCCATTGATCATCGACCCGAGGCTCATACACCTCACCCCACATATGTTTCCTTGCCATAGATCACATTCTTGGATTTCTGGTGGAGACCATTTCATGGTCAAAACCTCACCCCACATATGTTTCCTTGCCATAGATTACATTCTTGGATTTCTGGTGGAGACCATTTCTTGGTCAAAATCCGTAGGTGCTAGCCTTCGGTATTATTGAAAATGGTCGTTCATGGCTATTTTCGACAAAAATGAGGGTTGTGTGGCCATTGATCATCGACCAGAGGCTCATACACCTCACCCCACATATGTTTCCTTGCCATAGATCACATTCTTGGATTTCTGGTGGAGACCATTTCTTGGTCAAAAACTCGTACGTGTTAGCCTTCGGTATTATTGAAAATGGTCGTTCATGGCTATTTTCGACAAAAATGGGGGCTGTGTGGCCATTGATCATCGACCAGACGCTCATACACCTCACCCCACATATGTTTCCTTGCCATAGATCACATTCTTGGATTTCTGGTGGAGACCATTTCTTGGTCAAAAATCCGTAGGTGTTATTCTTGGATTTCTGGTGGAGACCATTTCTTGGTTAAAAATCCGTAGGTGTTAGCCTTCGATATTATTGAAAATGGTCGTTCATGGCTATTTTCGACAAAAATGGGGGTTGTGTGGCCATTGATCATCGACCAGAGGCTCATACACCTCACCCCACATATGTTTCCTTGCCATAGATCACATTCTTGGATTTCTGGTGGAGACCATTTCTTGGTCAAAAATCTGTAGGTGTTAGCCTTCGGTATTATTGAAAATGGTCGTTCATGGCTATTTTCGACAAAAATGGGGGTTGTGTGGCCATTGATCATCGACCAGAGGCTCATACACCTCACCCCACATATGTTTCCTTGCCATAGATCACATTCTTGGATTTCTGGTGGAGACCATTTCTTGGTCAAAAATCCGTAGGTGTTAGCCTTCGGTATTATTGAAAATGGTCGTTCATGGCTATTTTCGACAAAAATGGGGGTTGTGTGGCCATTGATCATCGACCAGACGCTCATACACCTCACCCCACATATGTTTCCTTGCCATAGATCACATTCTTGGATTTCTGGTGGAGACCATTTCTTGGTCAAAAATCCGTAGGTGTTAGCCTTCGGTATTATTGAAAATGGTCGTTCATGGCTATTTTCTACAAAAATGGGGGTTGTGTGGCCATTGATCATCGACCAGACTGCTCATACACCTCACCCCACATATGTTTCCTTGTCAGAGATCACATTCTTGGATTTCTGGTGGAGACCATTTCTTGGTCAAAAATCCGTAGGTGTTAGCCTTCGATATTATTGAAAATGGTCGTTCATGGCTATTTTTGACAAAAATGGGGGTTGTGTGGCCATTGATCGTCGACCAGAGGCTCATACACCTCACCCCACATATGTTTCCTTGCCATAGATCACATTCTTGGATTTCTGGTGGAGACCATTTCTTGGTCAAAAATCCGTAGGTGTTAGCCTTCGGTATTATTGAAAATGGTCGTTCATGTCTATTTTCGACAAAAATGGGGGTTGTGTGGCCATTGATCATCGACTAGAGGCTCATACACCTTCATTCATGGCTATTTTCGACAAAAATGGGGGTTGTGTGGCCATTGATCATCGACCAGAGGCTCATACACCTCACCCCACATATGTTTCCTTGCCATAGATCACATTCTTGGATTTCTGGTGGAGACCATTTCTTGGTCAAAAATCCGTAGGTGTTATTCTTGGATTTCTGGTGGAGACCATTTCTTGGTTAAAAATCCGTAGGTGTTAGCCTTCGATATTATTGAAAATGGTCGTTCATGGCTATTTTCGACAAAAATGGGGGTTGTGTGGCCATTGATCATCGACGAGAGGCTCATACACCTCACCCCACATATGTTTCCTTGCCATAGATCACATTCTTGGATTTTTGGTGGAGACCATTTCTTGGTCAAAAACTCGTACGTGTTAGCCTTCGATATTATTGAAAATGGCCGTTCATGGCTATTTTCGACAAAAATGGGGGTTGTGTGGCCATTGATCATCGACCAGAGGCTCATACACCTCACCCCACATATGTTTCCTTGCCATAGATCACATTCTTGCATTTCTGGTGGAGACCATTTCTTGGTCAAAAATCCGTAGGTGTTAGCCTTCGGTATTATTGAAAATGGTCGTTCATGGCTATTTTCGACAAAAATGGGGGTTGTGTGGCCATTGATCATCGACCAGACGCTCATACACCTCACCCCACATAGTGTTTCCTTGCCATAGATCACATTCTTGGATTTCTGGTGGAGACCATTTCTAGGTCAAAAATCTGTAGGTGTTAGCCTTCGGTATTATTGAAAATGGTCGTTCATGGCTATTTTCGACAAAAATGGGGGTTGTGTGGCCATTGATCATCGACCAGACGCTCATACACCTCACCCCACATATGTTTCCTTGTCGTAGATCACATTCTTGGATTTCTGGTGGAGACCATTTCTTGGTCAAAAATCCGTAGGTGTTAGCCTTCGATATTATTGAAAATGGTCGTTCATGGCTATTTTTGACAAAAATGGGGGTTGTGTGGCCATTGATCGTCGACCAGAGGCTCATACACCTCACCCCACATATGTTTCCTTGCCATAGATCACATTCTTGGATTTCTGGTGGAGACCATTTCTTGGTCAAAAATCCGTAGGTGTTAGCCTTCGATATTATTGAAAATGGTCGTTCATGGCTATTTTCGACAAAAATGGGGGTTGTGTGACCATTGATCATCGACTAGAGGCTCATACACCTTCATTCATGGCTATTTTCGACAAAAATGGGGGTTGTGTGGCCATTGATCATCGACCTGAGGCTCATACACCAATCCCCACATATGTTTCCTTGCCATAGATCACATTCTTGGATTTCTGGTGGAGACCATTTCTTGGTCAAAAATCCATAGGTGTTAGCCTTCGGTATTATTGAAAATGGTCGTTCATGGCTATATTCATAAAAAATGGGGGTTGTGTGGCCATTGATCATCGACCAGAGGCTCATACACCTCACCCCACATATGTTTCCTTGCCATAGATCACATTCTTGGATTTCTGGTGGAGACCATTTCTTGGTCAAAAATCCGTAGGTGTTAGCCTTCGGTATTATTGAAAATGGTCGTTCATGGCTATTTTTGGCAAAAATGGGGGTTGTGTGGCCATTGATCGTCGACCAGAGGCTCATACACCTCACCCCACATATGTTTCCTTGCCATAGATCACATTCTTGGATTTCTGGTGGAGACCATTTCTTGGTCAAAAATCCATACGTGTTAGCCTTTGGTATTTTTGAAAATGGTCGCTCATGGCTATTTTCAAGGTCGCTCATGGCTATTTTCATAAATACCGAAGGCTAACACCTACGGATCTTTGACCAAGAAATGGGGGTTGTGTGGCCATTGATCATCGACCCGAGGCTCATACACCTCACCCCACATATGTTTCCTTGCCATAGATCACATTCTTGGATTTCTGGTGGAGACCATTTCTTGGTCAAAACCTCACCCCACATATGTTTCCTTGCCATAGATTACATTCTTGGATTTCTGGTGGAGACCATTTCTTGGTCAAAATCCGTAGGTGCTAGCCTTCGGTATTATTGAAAATGGTCGTTCATGGCTATTTTCGACAAAAATGCGGGTTGTGTGGCCATTGATCATCGACCAGAGGCTCATACACCTCACCCCACATATGTTTCCTTGCCATAGATCACATTCTTGGATTTCTGGTGGAGACCATTTCTTGGTCAAAAACTCGTACGTGTTAGCCTTCGGTATTATTGAAAATGGTCGTTCATGGCTATTTTCGACAAAAATGGGGGCTGTGTGGCCATTGATCATCGACCAGACGCTCATACACCTCACCCCACATATGTTTCCTTGCCATAGATCACATTCTTGGATTTCTGGTGGAGACCATTTCTTGGTTAAAAACTCGTACGTGTTAGCCTCTAATATTATTGAAAATGGTTGTTCATGGCTATTTTCGACAAAAATGGGGGTTGTGTGGCCATTGATCATCGACTAGAGGCTCATACACCTCACCCCACATATGTTTCCTTGCGATAGATCACATTCTTGGATTTCTGGTGGAGACCATTACTTGGTCAAAAATCCGTACGTGTTAGCCTTCGGTATTATTGAAAATGGTCGTTCATGGCTATTTTCGTACAAAAATGGGGGTTGTGTAGCCATTGATCATCGACCAGAGGCTTGTACACTTCACCCCACATATGTTTTCTTGCCATAGATCAGAATCTTGGATTTCTCGTGGAGACCATTTGTTGGTCAAAAATTCGTAGGTGTTAGCCTTCGGTATTATTGAAAATGGTCGTTCATGGCTATTTTCGACAAAAATGGGGGTTGTGTGGCCATTGATCTTCGACCAGAGGCTCATACACCTCACTACACATATCTTTCCTTGTCGTAGATCACATTCTTGGATTTCTGGTGGAGACCATTTCTTGGTCAAAAATCCGTAGGTGTTAGCCTTCGATATTATTGAAAATGGTCATTCATGGCTATTTTCGGCAAAATGGGGGTTGTGTGGCCATTGATCGTCGACCAGAGGCTCATACACCTCACCCCACATATGTTTCCTTGTCGTAGATCACATTCTTGGATTTCTGGTGGAGACCATTTCTTGGTCAAAAATCCGTAGGTGTTAGCCTTCGATATTATTGAAAATGGTCATTCATGGCTATTTTCGGCAAAATGGGGGTTGTGTGGCCATTGATCGTCGACCAGAGGCTCATACACCTCACCCCACATATGTTTCCTTGCCATAGATCACATTCTTGGATTTCTGGTGGAGACCATTTCTTGGTCAAAAATCCGTAGGTGTTAGCCTTCGGTATTATTGAAAATGGTCGTTCATGGCTATTTTCGAAAAAATGGGGGTTGTGTGGCCATTGATCATCGACCAGAGGCTCATACACCTCACCCCACATATGTTTCCTTGCCATAGATCACATTCTTGGATTTCTGGTGGAGACCATTTCTTGGTTAAAAACTCGTACGTGTTAGCCTCTAATATTATTGAAAATGGTTGTTCATGGCTATTTTCGACAAAAATGGGGGTTGTGTGGCCATTGATCATCGACTAGAGGCTCATACACCTCACCCCACATATGTTTCCTTGCGATAGATCACATTCTTGGATTTCTGGTGGAGACCATTACTTGGTCAAAAATCCGTACGTGTTAGCCTTCGGTATTATTGAAAATGGTCGTTCATGGCTATTTTCGACAAAAATGGGGGTTGTGTAGCCATTGATCATCGACCAGAGGCTTGTACACTTCACCCCACATATGTTTTCTTGCCATAGATCAGAATCTTGGATTTCTCGTGGAGACCATTTGTTGGTCAAAAATTCGTAGGTGTTAGCCTTCGGTATTATTGAAAATGGTCGTTCATGGCTATTTTCGACAAAAATGGGGGTTGTGTGGCCATTGATCTTCGACCAGAGGCTCATACACCTCACTACACATATGTTTCCTTGTCGTAGATCACATTCTTGGATTTCTGGTGGAGACCATTTCTTGGTCAAAAATCCGTAGGTGTTAGCCTTCGATATTATTGAAAATGGTCATTCATGGCTATTTTCGGCAAAATGGGGGTTGTGTGGCCATTGATCGTCGACCAGAGGCTCATACACCTCACCCCACATATGTTTCCTTGTCGTAGATCACATTCTTGGATTTCTGGTGGAGACCATTTCTTGGTCAAAAATCCGTAGGTGTTAGCCTTCGATATTATTGAAAATGGTCATTCATGGCTATTTTCGGCAAAATGGGGGTTGTGTGGCCATTGATCGTCGACCAGAGGCTCATACACCTCACCCCACATATGTTTCCTTGCCATAGATCACATTCTTGGATTTCTGGTGGAGACCATTTCTTGGTCAAAAATCCGTAGGTGTTAGCCTTCGATATTATTGAAAATGGTCGTTCATGGCTATTTTCGAAAAAATGGGGGTTGTGTGGCCATTGATCATCGACCAGAGGCTCATACACCTCACCCCACATATGTTTCCTTGCCATAGATCACATTCTTGGATTTCTGGTGGAGACCATTTCTTGGTCAAAAATCCGTACGTGTTAGCCTTCGGTATTATTGAAAATGGTCGTTCATGGCTATTTTCGACAAAAATGGGGGTTGTGTAGCCATTGATCATCGACCAGAGGCTCGTACACTTCACCCCACATATGTTTTCTTGCCATAGATCAGAATCTTGGATTTCTCGTGGAGACCATTTGTTGGTCAAAAATTCGTAGGTGTTAGCCTTCGGTATTATTGAAAATGGTCGTTCATGGCTATTTTCGACAAAAATGGGGGTTGTGTGGCCATTGATCATCGACCAGACGCTCATACACCTCACCCCACATATGTTTCCTTGCCATAGATCACATTCTTGGATTTCAGGTGGAGACCATTTCTTGGTCAAAAATCCGTAGGTGTTAGCCTTCGATATTATTGAAAATGGTCATTCATGGCTATTTTTGACAAAAATGGGGGTTGTATGGCCATTGATCTTCCACCAGAGGCTCATACACCTCACCCCACATATGTTTCCTTGCCATAGATCACATTCTTGGATTTCTGGTGGAGACCATTTCTTGGTCAAAAATTCGTAGGTGTTAGCCTTCGGTATTATTGTAAATGGTCATTCTATGGCAAGGAAACATATGTGGGGTGAAGTGTATGAGCGTCTGGTCGATGATCAATGGCCACACAACCCCCATTTTTGCCGAAAATAGCCATGAGCGACCATTTTCAATAATACTAGAGGCTAAGACCTACGAATTTTTGCCCATGAAATGGTCTCCACCAGAAATCCAAGAATGTGATCTATGGCAAGGAAACATATGTGGGGTGAGGTGTATGAGCCTCTGGTCGATGATCAAAGGCCACACAACCCCCTTTTTTTGTCGAAAATAGCCATGAACGACCATTTTCAATAATATCGAAGGCTAACACCTACGGATTTTTCACCAAGAAATGGTCTCCACCAGAAATCCAAGAATGTGATCTACGACAAGGAAACATATGTGGGGTGAGGTGTATGAGCCTCTGGTCGACGATCAATGGCCACACAACCCCCATTTTGCCGAAAATAGCCATGAATGACCATTTTCAATAATACCGAAGGCTAACACCTACGGATTTTTGACCAAGAAATGGTCTCCACCAGAAATCCAAGAATGTGATCTATGGCAAGGAAACATATGTGGGGTGAGGTGTACGAGCATCTGGTCGATGATCAATGGCCACACAACCCCCATTTTTGTCAAAAAATGCCATGAACGACTATTTTCAATAATACCGAAGGCTAACACCTACGGATTTCTGACCAAGAAATCGTCTCCACCAGAAATCCAAAAATGTGATATATGGCAAGGAAACATATGTGGGGTGAGGTGTACGAGACTCTGGTCGATGATCAATGGCCACACAACCCCCATTTTTGTCGAAAATAGCCATGAACGACATTTTCAATAATACCAAATGCTAACACCTACGGATTTTTGACCAAAAATGGTCTCCACCAGAAATCCAAGAATGTGATCTATGGCAAGGAAACATGTGTGGGGTGAGGTGTACGAGCCTCTGGTCGATGATCAATGGCCACACAACCCCCATTTTTGTCGAAAATAGCCATGAACGACCATTTTCAAAAATACCGAAGACTAACACCTACAGATTTTTGACCAAGAAATGGTCTCCACCAGAAATCGAAGAATGTGATCTATGGCAAGGAAACATATGTGGTTGAGGTGTACGAGCCTCTGGTCGATGATCAATGGCCACACAACCCCCATTTTTGTCGAAAATAGCCATGAACGACCATTTTCAATAATACCGAAGGCTAACACGTACGAGTTTTTGACCAAGAAATGGTCTCCACCAGAAATCCAAGAATGTGATCTATGGCAAGGAAACATATGTGGGGTGAGGTTTATGAGCCTCTAGTCGATGATACATGGCCACACAACCCCCATTTTTTATGAAAATAGCCATGAGCGACCTTGAAAATAGCCATGAGCGACCATTTTCAATAATACTAGAGGCTAACACCTACGGATTTTAGACCAAGAAATGGTCTCCACCAGAAATCCAAGAATGTGATCTATGGCAAGGAAACATATGTGGGTGTCGAAAATAGCCATGAACGACCATTTTCAATAATACCGAAGGCTAACACCTACGGATTTTTGACCAAGAAATGGTCTCCACCAGAAATCCAAGAATGTAATCTATGGCAAGGAAACATATGTGGGGTGAGGTTTATGAGCCTCTAGTCGATGATAAATGGCCACACAACCCCCATTTTTTATGAAAATAGCCATGAGCGACCATTTTCAATAATACTAGAGGCTAAGACCTACGGATTTTTGACCAAGAAATGGTTGAAAGGGAATTAGGCTTACACCTAGTTCCTATATAATTTTGGTGGTTGAATTGCCCAACACAAACAATTGGACTGACTAGTTTTGCTCTAGATTATATGTTCTACAGGTGCCAAAGGTTCATCTATAACCATACTAAATCGACTGTCCGAAATACCGTAGATTATTCCGGACAGGAGAAGCTTTTTGGAAAAACAGGCCAAGCGCGGACTGTCCGGGCCCTTGCGGCGGACCGTCCGCGACACAAGGATGTCACTCGGCCAGAACCAATGCAAAAATCGAAGTCTACACTATGGACTGTCCGGAGGAAAAGCAAAGACCGTCCGAGCCCTTGCGCGGACCGTCCGGCCTCTGGCGCGGACCGTCCGGTAGGTGAGAAACCGAAAAACCCGAAGGTGACGGGTTCGGAGAAATGAATTATAGCGGGTTCGCGGACCGTCCGGGCCAGGATCGCGGACCGTCCGCGACTGGGTCTGTCTGACATCTGACAACGCATTAAATGCAATATAGCCGTTGATATAGCCGTTACTGCTGACCGTTGCATTTTCAGCCGTTGATCTACTGGGGCGGACCGTCCGGACCTGGCACGCGGACCGTCCGCGCTCAGCAGAATGGAGCAACGGCTAGGAAGTGGTTGGTGGCTATAAATACAACCCCAACCACCTCCATTCACTTCATCCAAGGATTCCAACCTTCAACATTCAATACAAGAGCTAGCATTCCATTCCAAGACACATTCAAAGCCTCCATCTCTCCAAGTTTCACAATTGAGAAAAGAGATCATTAGTGATTAGTGACTTGAGAGAGAAAGTGATCCGTGTGTTATTCGTCGCTCTTGTCGCTTGGCCTTTTTGCAATCGTGCTTTCTTGATTCTTTCATTACGATCAAGCACTCACTTGTAATCGAGGCAAGAGGCACCAATTGTGTGGTGGCCCTTGTGGGAACTTTGTGTTCCAAGTGATTGAGAAGAGAAAGCTCACTCGATCCGTGGGATCGTTTGAGAGAGGGAAGGGTTGAAAGAGACCCGGCCTTTGTGGCCTCCTCAACGGGGAGTAGGTTTGCAAGAACCGAACCTCGGTAAAACAAATCCGCGTGTCACACTCTTCATTTGCTTGCGATTTGTTTTCCACCCTCTCTCGCGGACTCGTTTCTTTATTACTAACGCTAACCCGGCTTGTAGTTGTGTTTATATTTGTAAATTTCAGTTTCGCCCTATTCACCCCCCCTCTAGGCGACTTTCAATTGGTATCAAAGCTCGGTGCTTCATTAGAGCCTAACCGCTCGAAGTGATGTCGGGAGATCACGCCAAGAAGGAGATGGAGACCGGCGAAAAGCCCACTACAAGCCACGGGAGCACTTCATCGGAAGAGTCCCGCACCAAAAGGAGGGAGAAGAAGAAGAGCTCCTCCAACAAAGGGAAGGAGAAGAAATCTTCTTCTCACCACAAAGAGAAGAAGGAAAAATCTTCTTCCCACAAGCCGCATCGAAGCGGGGACAAGCAAAAGAGGATGAGGAAAGTGGTCTACTACGAGACCGACACTTCATCAACATCAACTGTCCGACTCCGATGCGCCCTCCGTAACTTCTAAACGCCAAGAGCGTAAGGAGTTTAGTAAGATCCCCCTACACTATTCTCGCATTTCTAAACATGCACCTCTACTTTCCTGTCCCATTAGGCAAACCACCAACTTTTGATGGTGAAGATTATGCTAGGTGGAGTGATTTAATGAGATTTCATCTAACCTCACTCCACAAAAGTATATGGGATGTTGTTGAGTTTGGTGCACAGGTACCGTCAGTAGGGGATAAAGACTATGACGAGGATGAGGTGGCCCAAATCGAGCACTTCAACTCTCAAGCGACAACAATACTCCTCGCCTCTTTGAGTAGAGAGGAGTATAACAAAGTTCAAGGGTTGAAGAGCGCCAAGGAGGTTTGGGATGTGCTCAAAACCGCGCACGAGGGAGACGAGCTCACCAAGATCACCAAGCGGGAAACGATCGAGGGGGAGCTCGGTCGGTTCTGGCTTCGCAAAGGGGAGGAGCCACAACATATGTACAACCGGCTCAAGACCTTGGTGAACCAAGTGCGCAACCTCGGGAGCGTAAAGTGGGATGACCACGAGGTGGTTAAGGTTATTCTAAGATCTCTTATTTTCCTTAACCCTACTCAAGTTCAATTAATTCATGGTAATCGTAGATATACTAAAATGACCCCCGAGGAAGTTATCGGGCATTTTGTAAGTTTTGAGTGCATGGTCGAAGGCTCAAGGAAGATCAACGAGCTTGATGATCCATCTACATCCGAAGCTCAACCCGTCGCATTCAAAGCGACGGAAGAAAAGAAGGAGGAGTCTACACCAAATCGACAACCAATAGACGCCTCCAAGCTTGACAATGAAGAAATGGCGCTAGTCATCAAGAGCTTCCGCCAAATCCTCAAACAGAGGAGGGGGAAAGACTACAAGTCCCGCTCCAAGAAGGTTTGCTACAAATGTGGTAAGCCCAGTCATTTTATTGCTAAATGTCCTATATCAAGTGACAGTGACCGAGGCAACGACAAGAAAGGGAGAAGAAAGGAGAAGAAGAGGTACTACAAGAAGAAGGGCGGAGATGCCCATGTTTGTCGGGAGTGGGATTCCGACGAAAGCTCAAGCGACTCCTCCGACGACGAGGACGCCGCCAACATCGCCGTCACCAAGGGACTTCTCTTCCCAAACGTCGGCCACAAGTGCCTCATGGCAAAGGACGGCAAAAAGAAGGTAAAATCCAAATCATCCACTAAATATGAGTCTTCTAGTGATGATAATGCTAGTGATGAGGAGGATAACTTGCGCTCTCTTTTTGCCAACCTCAACATGCAACAAAAAGAAAAACTTAATGAATTTATTAGTGCCATTCATGAAAAGGATGATCTCTTGGACACCCAAGAGGACTTCCTTATTAAAGAAATAAGAAGCATGTTAAGGTTAAAAATGCTTATGCTCTAGAAGTAGAAAAATGTGAAAAATTGTCTAGTGAGCTAAGCACTTGCCGTGAGATGATTGACAACCTTAGGAATGAAAATGCTAGTTTAAATAAGGTTGATTCACATGTTTGCAATGTTTCAATTCCCAATCCTAGAGATAATAATGATGATTTGCTTGCTAGGATTGATGAATTAAACATTTCCCTTGCTAGCCTTAGAGATGAAAATAAAAAATTGCTTGCTAAGGCTAAAGATTTTGATGTTTGCAAAATTACAATTTCCGATCTTAGAGATAAGAATGATATACTTCATGCTAAGATTGTTGAACTTAATTCTTGCAAACCCTCTACATCTACCATTGAGCATGTCACTATTTGCACTAGATGTAGAGATATTGATGTAGATGCTATTCATGATCACATGATTTTAATTAAACAACAAAATGATCATATAGCTAAATTAGATGCTAAAATTGCCGAGCACAACCTAGAAAATGAGAAATTTAAATTTGCTCGTAGCATGCTTTATAATGGGAGACGCCCTAGGCATCAAGGATGGCATTGGCTTCCAAAGGGGAGACAATGTCAAACTTAATGCCCCTCCTAAAAGATTGTCCAATTTTGTTAAGGGCAAGGCTCCCATGCCTCAGGATAACGAGGGTTACATTTTATACCCTGCCGGTTATCCCGAGGACAAAATTAGAAAAATTCATTCTAGGAAGTCTCACTCTGGTTCTAACCATGCTTTTATGTATAAGAGTGAGACATCTAGCTCTAGGCAACCAACCCGTGCTAGGTTGTCTAGAAAGAAAACTCCTAGTGCATCAAATGATCAAAACATTTCCTTTAAAACTTTTGATGCATCTTATGTTTTAACTAACAAATCCGGCAAGGTAGTTGCCAAATATGTTGGGGGCAAGCACAAGGGGTCAAAGACTTGTGTTTGGGTACCCAAAGTTCTTGTGTCTAATGCCAAAGGACCCAAAACCATTTGGGTACCTAAAGTCAAGAACTAAACGTGTTTTGTAGGTTTATGCATCCGGGGGCTCAAGTTGGATACTCGACAGCGGGTGCACGAACCACATGACAGGGGAGAAGAAAATGTTCTCCTCCTATGAGAAAAACCAAGATCCCCAACGAGCTATCACATTCGGGGATGGAAATCAAGGTTTGGTCAAAGGTTTGGGTAAAATTGCTATATCTCCGGACCATTCCATTTCCAATGTTTTTCTTGTTGATTCCTTAGATTACAACTTGCTTTCTGTTTCCCAATTATGTCAAATGGGCTACAACTGTCTATTCACTGATATAGGTTGTCACTGTCTTTAGAAGAAGTGATGATTCAATAGCATTTAAGGGAGTGTTAGAAGGGTCAGCTATACTTGGTAGATTTTGATAGAGCTGAACTCGACACTTGCTTAATTGCTAAGACTAACATGGGTTGGCTCTGGCACCGCCGACTAGCTCATGTTGGGATGAAGAATCTTCATAAGCTTCTAAAGGGAGAACACATTTTAGGACTAACAAATGTTCATTTTGAGAAAGATAGGATTTGTAGCGCATGCCAAGCAGGAAAGCAAGTTGGCTCTCATCATCCGCATAAGAACATAATGACGACCGACAGGCCACTGGAGCTCCTGCACATGGATCTATTCGGCCCAATAGCCTACATAAGCATCGGCGGGAGTAAGTACTGTCTAGTTATTGTGGATGCTTATTCTCGCTTCACTTGGGTATTCTTTTTACAGGAAAAATCTCAAACCCAAGAAACCTTAAAGGGATTCTTGAGACGGGCTCAAAATGAGTTCGGCTTAAGGATCAAGAAAATTAGAAGCGACAACGGGACGGAGTTCAAGAACTCTCAAATCGAAGGCTTCCTTGAGGAGGAGGGAATCAAGCATGAGTTCTCTTCTCCCTACACACCTCAACAAAATGGTGTAGTGGAGAGGAAGAATAGAACTCTATTGGACATGGCAAGGACCATGCTTGATGAGTACAAGACTTCGGATCGGTTTTGGGCCGAGGCGGTCAACACCGCTTGCTACGCCATCAACCGGTTATATCTTCACCGAATCCTCAAGAAGACATCGTATGAACTCCTAACCGGTAAAAAGCCCAACATTTCATATTTTAGAGTCTTTGGTAGCAAATGCTTTATTCTAGTTAAAAGAGGTAGAAAATCTAAATTTGCTCCTAAGACTGTAGAAGGCTTTTTACTTGGTTATGACTCAAACACAAGGGCATATAGGGTCTTTAACAAGTCCACCGACTAGTTGAAGTCTCATGTGACGTTGTGTTTGATGAAACTAACGGCTCTCAAGTAGAGCATGTTGATCTTGATGAGATAGGTGATGACGAGGCTCCGTGCATCGCGTTAAGGAACATGTCCATCGGGGATGTGTGTCCTAGGAATCCAAAGAGCCTCCAAACACACAAGATCAACCATCCTCCTCCACGCAAGCATCTCCACCAACTCAAAATGAGGATGAAGCTCAAGTTGATGAAGTAGAAGATCAAGCAAATGAGCCACCTCAAGATGATGGCAATGATCAAGGGGGAGATGCAAATGAGGAAGACAAGGAGGATGAAGAGCAAAGGCCGCCACACCCAAGTGTCCACCAAGCAATCCAA
>JAOPSE010000157.1:0-128267 GCA_029449295.1 Zea luxurians
GAGCTATGTGCATCTGCCTTATATCTCCAAAAACGCACCAAAAAATCATCATTGATCAACCTAGCTATAGCTGGGAGACTGGGACCTAATGTTAAGCATGCTAATTTTGCAGGGTATTTGGCTCTGTGAACATCGAGATTATGCTACTCCTCGACAGATTGTGATCACGCTCAATGGGATCTAGCCTAAGGTGATCTATGTTAAGAGCTGGAAATGCAATGCAGCGACTTCGACATGTTTAAATCAGATGCACTGAAATATAAACTGTCTTTTTCCCAATTGTGATATGAGTTCCAGTGGAGAATTGGAGAATGTTATTTGTAATATGATGCTAGCATGAGGGGAACACAATCTCTTAACGAGCTTCTTCTCATGTTGAGCTTGTTTAGTTATCTTTGATGGTTTAAAGAAATGGTTTATAAGTTGTTGGGTTCCGTTTGGTTCACGAAATGTAACGGAAATGGTAATGATAATGATTTACATTCGAATACGGACGGTAACAAGTTTGAATAAATCAGTATCTATTTCTAGTGTGGTATCAATTATAGTTAGACTTAAACAAATAAGATTTAACGTTATCGATAACCTATTACGTTATACCAAATGACAAATGACACCTTAGTTTCAAGGAAAAACTCCATTGCCTTTACTCCTCTCCTGCTGTTAACAGTTTTCCACTCATGGGCCCGTAGGAAGTGTCAATTCTCTATTTGGCTTGTAGTCCAATGGCTGTTGGACAGCGGGTCGCTTGGCTCAAGGGAGGGTGTTAACCCATAGCTGACCAATAGACAGAAAATCAACTCCCAACCTCCTACCAAATAACTCAGAAATGTTTGACCAATGCTGTTTATCTACTACGCACTCAGAGTAAATGATGAACTGATTAATCTTCTGGAAAAAAAACAGACAAGACTTATCTTCCACTTTCCTTCTGATACTCAGATGATCTCTAGTCAACAATTTATTTTTAGGTAAAAGTAGAGGTATGAGCTCTAAATTTTACACTATAAGATTTAAGGATTGGATCGGATTAGGATCAGACTATATTTCTATTCATTTTTAACTAAAATTTATTTAAGATTCTACAATTTTGTGAAGAAACATTTGGATCGTGATCCATTACCACCCCTAGGTAAAAGCCATGCAAAGAAGTGAACCCTATGTGGGATCTTCAAGTTCCAAACTGCTAGAGAAGTTAATGATTCTTATAACCTGACCTGATCAATGAAATAATGAATACCTTTATTCTGTCACACACTCTTGAACTTCTGTAGGTTCTTTGTCTTTCTCATTGTAGCTTGCTTAGCGCATACTAATGGCCCGTTTGGTTAGGTTCAATTAAGGTCAGGAACTATTCCAACTTATCAATATTAGTATAAATAAACTTATCATTCTAGCCGGAATCGTTCCGGAGTAAATGAACATGCCCTAATAATGACGTCCCTCTTCCTCCTCCTGGAAGTAAGATTTCTATCTTTTAACCCCTTATCCTAATTGAGATATTCTGCCATGTTGCACTACACTAATATTTGAACTTGGCTGGATGATACCATACCACTGGTGTAATACCCTAAAATCTAAACCATGTTTATAATCCAAAAATAGTGTGTCCTATGAATGATTGGAGGTCGTAGATGCATAGAGCTTGTTGAGACGATTTCGACCGACTGCTAGTTTGTCTTGTTTAGAGTTCGGATGAGTCTTTCGAGTGTCGGTCGATTGAACCATTGGATATGGGGTTGGCGAGTTTTTCTTCTATTTCTATCTCCCTAACCCTAGCAGCCATGTCCTTCCCTTTACAGCCACCAATCCCTTTGTGCCTTATCCCAAGGGAAGAGAGGAAGATCAAGGGAGAAGAGAGGAGGGAGATTAGGGCACGCTGTCACGCGTCATCGTCATTCCTCTCCAAAAATTGGTTGGATTTCCTTTCCTCTCCCTATTTCCCCATTTGATGAATGTTTTCCCTGTTTTGGTTTAGTTTAGTCCATGTAATTAGCCCTTTTATTGGATTAGATGGGGGATTAGATTTTGATCCCATAAGTAGTTTATGTGAAATGGCAGATTCGACAATTTTTGTTCATGCCAGTTTTCTGGGATCTTAGTGGCCTAAAAAAGTCCTTCTATGAATCGTAGATAATTTTGAGACATTTCCATGGCCGTAAAGAACTCCTCAATCAGACATCAGATCAGAGAGTAATTGAAGTTTGATTAGGACGATTTTTCAGTCTTGTAGTTTTATGCATAATCTGTTATCTTAATATTTAGTCAATCCTATCAACAGAATTAGACCTTTGCATAGTAAGAGAAGTTGGAAACAATTTCATAAGCTTTCCAAATTGATAAAGAGTGTATTCATATGAATTTTGAAGCTCCAGTTATATTTGTTATAATATGACAGTTCTACAGACTATGTTAGATTGTTAAATCTTAGTTCACCTCAAGATTAATCAATCTTAATAAGTTTTCCTCAACATAGAAAAACTATAAAGTTCTTTTTCTAAAGTTTCTTTCAGATGCCAAAATTTGGGAATTTTTGGATGTCGTATATATAAAAAAGAAGTGGTAATGTTTTGTCGTAGACATGAATGTGTAACTTTGTACTGAAGAGTAGACATAGAAGATGGTAGAATTTGGAATTTGTTGGAATAATAAAGTGGTATCTTATGCTTTGTAGATGCTCATAGAATACTTAGTTGTTGTTGTACCTATTGCAAAATTAAAGATACAAAAATGACAGGCAACAATGCTGCTATTACTAAGTTTCTATAATGTTGTTTTCGCCGGGTTTTCAGGTGGATCAAGGAGCACTATGTCAATTACTTGTAATACGCTATATGAGATGTTTGCACTGAGTTGTACATTATAAAACAGGTGGTAGTGATCTAGAGTGCTCCTGGTGCTTTTGGCATCTTCTGTGAAGGCAAGTGAATTGTAGCGATGGTTTGATACTGTTTTGACTTGTTATTTTCATCACTTATACCTTAATATTCAACAGTTTGTCATGAAATAAACATGAACTTGATGTTGATCATTCTCTTAGCTAATGGAGATGATACTTAATTCTATACATATGAAAATATTGTCGTTTTAGCATTATTTATGTGGTAAACCACATTTATTTGAAGGCAACAAAGTATCATTGAGGTATCTTATAAATTGAAGCATGCCATGTGCATATCATGTTTCGTTATGTCGTGACCTATGGTCCGACAGTACCGGTACAATATAGCATCGTATGTTGCCCGGGGAGGGGTGCATGTCGGCTTTATACCCTTCGTGGTATGTAGGTAGAAGTCATATATTCATATGCATTCATTGAAGTATTTGCAGATGTCGAAGATGTGAAGTGATTATACAATCTGGTGTAGTTGTTCAAGAGGAGATGGTATTTTATATATTATAGTTATTAAATTCTCTATCTGTAAGTATTATTCTTATCAATTGAAGTTACTTTAAATCATTGTTAATTTAACTTATGATTTAAATATCTTGTCAAAATAAATTTTCTTATTGAGATGTTTCATCTCATTCTTGCATTACTCAATGCAGGATTCTGATACTTGCCAAGGGGAATAGGAAGTGGCAGCATGTTGCACACATGGTTGAAAAGATTCATTAAGAACTAAATATTTAGTTTTGTTTATTAAGATTGAGGCTGCTATTTCTGAGGTGGCGTAAATGTTAATCATATCCGTTGTGGTTGTTCAGTTTTGCTAGAAGGTTTTTCATGTTAGTGCGACGTGTTATAATTTATTATGTCTATTTTGCTTCCGTGATACTATAAATACAAAGGAGTTACTACCGAATTTTATATTTCTTAGTTTTCGTCCGTTAGTAGTGAAGTCCGGTAACATTTTGAGGTGTTTATGGTCCTCGTGGATTCCGGGTGTTACAACTGGTCACGACCTCACAACGGTGCTTGTGGCATATTCACCGTCTGCACCGACGTTGCATAGCGATGAGCAGTGGAAGACGATGCACGGTGCCGTTCTGTTTGTACTCCCCAGATTTTACAAAAGGCACAACGGCAGCAACAGTGTTCATGACAAAAGCTGGCACGGTGAATGAAATACAGAATGTGTCTGGCATCTTCGATCTCATTAGATCTTCTACTGGACGAGATCCAAACTCTGAAGCGTAAGTGTGTCATTAGTTTGGCACAAGTTCTCGCTTCTTGGTTCGAACAGTTAGCATGCATGTTCCACGCTAACGCCTTCATTTGGGCCGTTCAATCAAGAAGGACTGAAAAGAAATCCGGCAGCACAGAACAGTGGTAAACTGACGACTTCAGCTGATTTCCTGGCCTTCTCGAAGAGCAGCAATATCTTCTCCGGCACATAACATTCTCACTGCTGCCATTCTAATTTGCAGATTAGACTTGCGCACAGAAGATGCTGAAGACTTTCATGGCGCTAGGAAGGCCCAGACCATGGAAGGAGCGCCAACTTTGGGCCCGTTTCCAGATATAAGGAGCCATGTGCTTGTTGGGGCGAAGGCAAAGACGCCACCTTTCGCTCGAGGCCTTCGCTGCAGTCACTGGTCCGACGGAGACAAAACGGGCAAGGACACCCTTCGTCTGATTCGGCACCAGGCGAAGGCCTGCGACGTCGTCATCCCACCGTGTGGCCTCGTCCAGCTCAGAGGCCCACGTGTGATCCGGCCCATTGTAACGGGCCCTGCGTGGCCGCCGCGTGTTATGGGCCTAATTTGTAAAGGCATTCCTGTAATTACAGTCTGTAACCCCGCTTTATGGGAATATTCTGGGGATAACCTAGGTGGCTGAGGGCACATGCGTCCTTAACACAAGGCGTTGGGCACTCAGACACCTATAAATACCCCCGCACAGTGCCCGTGAGAGGGCAGATTAACAGAGCTATTGCCATCTAGCGCGAGAACCCTGTTGACGTCATTGTTCACCCTTGTTGGATCCCCCTTGCAACTGAGAGCAAGTTCCAACATTTGCCGCCCACCGTTCGTGCTACGAGAAAACCACCCGCGATGGCACCCAAGAGAGCTAACCCGAAGGCTGACGAGGCTGCGAAGGCAGCACTGCTTGCCGCAAGAAAGGGCAAGGCCCTCGCCCTCACCCAATCCACCCACCAAGAGGCCACTGAAGACAACGTTCCCCGCACCTGCGAAGACGACACTCTCCGCACCTGCGGCCCTGAAGGACAATCGCAGCCACCCCCAGGCTTCGCCCCACTGGAGGGTGCGGACCTCACCGAGGATGGTGAAGTCCTCAGCGTCTCAGCGGAAGAACAGCTACAGCTGCGCGCCCTGCGCCTCAAGAACCGCAATCTCTAGAGGCAGAAAGAGATACTGGAGGCCAAGCGCCAGCGTGTGTCCGCACTAGCCAAAGTGCGGCAAATGATACGGGACGAAGAGCAGAAGGCCCAGGACCTCGAGCAGGAGATCGCGCTGATGCAGCGCGAAGGCCACCTTGGCCTGCAGCAAGGGCCACCCCTCCAGCAGCGCGCACAACTGGAAGACACGCGCGAAGGCCACCTCGGCTTGCAGCATGGGCCACCCCTGCAACACCGCGCACAACCGGAAGACCCGCGTTTCCCCCAGCGCGACCACACCTTCCAGCACGCCGCGCCATTCCAAGGGGTCAACTATCTCGACGAGCGAAGTCCCCTGGCGCCACACCTGCAAGTGACGCCTTGGCCAACCAATTTTCGAGCAGGGACCTATCCCAAGTACAACGGCAGCACCGACCCGGCGCAATACATAATGAGTTATCAGGTTGCCGTTGCATCTTCCGGAGGGGACGACGCCACAATGGCGAAGTCTTTCATCATCGCCCTAGAGGGCCCAGCTCTCACCTGGTTCACCAGATTGCCTCCGCTGTCCATTGATTCCTGGAGAAGCCTTAGGGACAAGTTCCTGCTCAACTTCCAAGGGTACCGCCCAGACACCGACGCATTGGCCGAACTCTCGCTCTGCAAGCAGCTGGAAAGGGAGACTCTGCGGGAATATTACCGCAAGTTTCTAGCACTCAAGTCACAGCTGCCCTCAGTTGACGACCAGATCGCCATTCACTACGCCATCAGTGGCCTTCGCGCCGGCGTCCTTTACAGTCATTGCATCAGGGACCCGCCCAAGAACCATCAGGAGTTATATCAACTATTTGAAAAATACGCCAAATCCGAAGAGCTCCACCAGCGCAAGGTTGAGTCCCAGAGAAAGCCCAAAGATGCTCCACTGTCCAGCCGCACGTGGACAAGGACTCCGCAGCCAGACTCTAGCCGAGAAGGCCGCAACCAGCAGCAGGTGCACAACATCGTCAACCAGCACCCCGCTGGTGATGCCCCTCGCCGCTAGGAGTATCCCCCCAGGGCCGCGGAGGTGGAGCCCGCGGTAGAGGCCGGGGACGCGCGCAGCCGCCGCGCCGATTCTACTGTCTCTTCCACGGCGAAGACTGCGCCCACCAAACCAAAGATTGCCCAGAAACGAAGGCCACCAAAGATAGGATGGCACGGGCGCAGCCAGCCGACAACCCCAGAGTTGTCGCACACACTTACCAGCAACCCCCTCCACCATATATCCACGCCCCCGCCCCGCATCCACCGCACCACGCTTACCAACACCATCCGGAAGTACAAATCGTACCTCCACCCCCACCACCACACCAGCAACATCAAAACATCCCCCATGCTCCAAAGCAGGAAGACTTCGCCGATCAGCCATATCGCGGAGTCATTCACATGATAACTGGGGGGTCCAGCACTGACTTCGACACAAAGCGGCAGAAGCGGGACCACTACCGCAGCATCAACCACGTCGCCGTCACCGGCCCAGTCGTGCAGACAAAGTGGTCCCACATACCGTTAACCTTCGACGCACGAGACGTCGACCTACGCAGCGCCCCCCACTGCGACGCCATGGTTATCAATTGCAGCGTGACAGGCTGGGACCTGCACAAAGTCCTAGTTGACAATGGCAGTCAGGCGGACATCATCTTCCTCCACGCCTTCGATCGCATGGGCATAAGCCACAGCCTGCTCAAGCCTTCGGACAACCCGTTGTATGGCTTCGGCGGCAAGGGCACCTTTCCTGTCGGTAAAATAGAGCTGCCTCTCTCCTTCGGTGTAGCACCCAATGCCCGAAGTGAGCAAGTAACCTTTGATATCGTGGACATGGTATATCCATACAATGCCATCATGGGCCGGGGCTCCATCAATAAGTTCGAAGCAGCCATTCACGAACTGTACCTATGTATGAAGATACCAGGTCCGTTAGGCGTCATTACGGTCTATGGCAATCAACAGACTGTGCGCAACATAGAGCGGGACTTCGTGCCCGGTCAGAGAAATGTGCACTGCCTCACGGCACAGCGCGAGGTCCCCGCGCCCGCCAGCCCAACCAATAAGCAGCACGACAAGGCACAGCTGCAGAGCAACGACGGGACCAAGACTGTCCCCCTCAATCAGGCCATGCCCAAGCAGACAGTCACTATCAGCGAAGACCTAACTTCGCATGAAGAGGAGAAACTCCTCTGCTGCCTAACCAAGAATAAGGATGTCTTCGCCTGGTCTGCCCTCGATCTGGTCGGAGTCAGCCGATCCATAATTGAGCATAGCTTGGGAATTGACCCTTCGGTGCGACCCAAAAAGCAGAGACTTCACAAAATGTCCGACGAAAAGACAGAGGCCGCCAAGGCGGAGGTGCACCGCCTCCTGGAAGCCAAATTCATCGAGCCGGTGGCTTATCCCACGTGGCTCTCCAATGTTGTAATGGTACAGAAAAAAAGCGGGAAGTGGCGAATGTGCATCGACTTCACCAGTCTCAACAAGGCCTGCCCGAAGGACAATTTCCCGTTGCCACGGATCGACAAAATAGTCGATAGCGCGGCCGGATGCGAGGTCATGTCTCTCCTCGACTGCTTCTCCGGTTACCACCAGATATACATGAAAGAGGAAGACAAGGCTAGCACCAGCTTTATAACGCCCTTCGGCACATATTGCTTCATCAGAATGCCGGAGGGACTCAAGAACGCCGGGTCCACCTTCTCCAGACTTACCAAAACAATGCTCGAAGGCCAGATCGGCAGAAATATATTCACATATGTGGACGACATTGTCGTCGCCAGCAAGAGCAAGGAGGACCATCTCGCTGACCTCGCCGAGACATTCGCGAACATGCGAGACGCACGACTCCGCCTAAACCCAGAAAAGTGCGTCTTCGGCGTTCGCCAAGGCAAAATATTGGGCTACCTGGTATCACACCGCGGCATCGAGGCCAACCCAACCAAGATTCAGGCCATCATAAACATGACGCCTCCGCAGTCCGCCAGAGAGGTCCAGCGCCTGACAGGCAGGTTGGCCGCTCTCAACAGATTCATCTCCAGGTCCACCGAGCGAAGTCTTCCCTTCCTCAAAACACTCCGTGGTGTAAAAGACTTCGTCTGGGGACCAGAGCAGGCGGCGGCCTTCGCCTCATTAAAACAGTACCTAACAGAGTTGGCCGTCCTTACAAGCCCCGACTCCTCGCTCCCCCTGTTGCTTTACGTCGCGGCCTCGCCGCATGCAGTCAGCGCGGCACTAGTGCAGGAGCAGACAGTTGAGGGTGTGGTCAGGCAGTGCCCTGTTTACTATGTCTCCGAAGTGCTGACACCGTCCAAGTGCAACATGACAGAGCTGGACAATATTGCCTACGCAGTCGTTATGTCTTCGCGCAAATTGCGCCATTACTTCGAAGCATTCAAGGTCCGAGTCACCTCAGACAGGGGACTCGGCGAATTGTTCAGAAACCCGGAGGCATCGGTGAGGATTGCCAAGTGGGCGGCCGAACTCTCCGGCTACCACATCAGCTTCGAGCCCAGGACAGCCATCAAGTCACAAGTCCTGGCAGACTTCGTCGTCGACTGGACTGGGCCATCGACGCAGCCAGACCGGTCCGCAGAAAAGGTTTGGACGATCCATTGCGACGGCGCATGGTGCCATGCGGGGGCGAGCGCCGCTGCAGTCATCACATCACCAGTCGGGGTCAAGCACAGATATGCAGCACGCCTCAGCTTCGCTCTGGAATCCGACAGATGCACAAATAATATAGCAGAATACGAAGCAGTCATCCTTGGCCTCCGCAAGCTAAGGGCCCTCGGAGTCACCACCTGCATCATCAAAACAGACTCTAAGGTAGTTGCCGGCCAAGTCGAGAAAGACTATGCAGCAAAGGACCCCGCGCTTATGCAATACCTCGCGGCCATCCGAAGCCTCGAGAGACAATTCAAGGGATTCACCTTGCAGCATGTCGATCGGGCCAAGAATGAAGAAGCCGACGCATTGGCCAAGGCCGCCGCCAGGGACGAGTCCTTGCCCTCCGATGTGTTCTTTCATGTCATCGGCACGCCAGCCGTCCGGAGCCCCGAAGGGCTCCAAATAACTAATGACAACGAGGGCCACCGCATAGTCAACCTTATCATGACCGAAGACTGGTGGGCACCAATAACCCTGTTCCTGCAGGGGTACTATCATCCAGCCAACATCAGTGAGGCCAAGCGCCTCAGACATCGAAGCCGAGACTTCGCACTGATTGAAGGCCAACTCTACAAGAAAGGGGTCAGTCAGCCAATGCTTAAGTGCGTCACCGAAACCGAAGGCATCCAGATCCTGCGTGAAGTCCACAGTGGCACGTGCGGCTCGCACGCAGGGCCAAGGGCCCTAGCTGCTAAGGTGATCCGCCAAGGTTTTTACTGGCCCGAAATGATCTGCGCCGCAAATCGGGTCACAAGGTCCTGCGAAGCCTGCCAGAAGTTTTCCCTTCGGTCAGGCAGCCCCTCGCAGTATACAAAGCTGATCGCCCACACATGGCCTCTCCAGCGCTGGGGCCTAGACATTGTCGGGCCCCTGCCCACCGCTCAGGGGAACCTTAAGTTCGCCTTCGTCGCTGTCGAGTACTTCACCAAATGGATCGAGGCAAGGGTTGTTTCCACAATAACATCAAAAACCGCCCAGAAATTCTTTTGGCAAAACATCGTTTGCCGCTTCGGAGTACCGTCCGAACTAACAGTTGACAACGGCAAGCAGTTTGACAGCCAAGACTTCAAGGATTTTTGCTTCTCCATTGGCACCAAGCTTGCCTTCGCCTCAGTCTATCATCCGCAGTCCAACGGAGTGGTGGAACGCGCCAATGGGAAAATCTTCACAGCTGTCAAAAAGATGCTCCTCGATGAAAAAAGGGCAGATGGACCGATTTGTTACCCGAGGCAGTCTGGGCACTAAACACAACTGAGTGCAGGGCGACCGGGTTTACTCCTTTCCGCCTTCTATACGGATCGGAGGCCATGACCCCACAAGAAATAAAACATGGGTCCCCGCGAACAGTTCCATCAGCCGTCCCCGACGTGGACGAGCCAACTTCAAAGGATCTCATTGACGGAGACCGAGTCTTCGCCCTACAGGCCCTAAACAAGTACCAAGCCCAGACAAAAGCATGGCGCGACCACGCAGTCATCCCGAGGGAATTCAGCGAAGGGGACCTCGTACTCGTCCGAACAGCTCGGACAGAGTCCAGGGGCAAGCTGGAGCCCAAGTGGGAGGGCCCCTTTATAGTCAAGACGAAAGCTTCCCCCAGCGCTTACAGGCTCACAACGCCAAACGGCGAAGACCTGGAGCACTCCTAGAACATCGACAACCTCCATAAATTTTTTGTTTGACTCATCAGGGCTGATTTCGCCCTTGTAATCCGCAAAAACAGTCTTATACTGGCCCGCACTCTTTTCCTCCCGGGGGGTGAGGTTTTTAACGAGGCGGAGCCATGTAATATATGTGTGAAAAATCCCCCGCAAAAACATGCGTCGAAAAAAGACCGCGACGATGGTCTTCGACATTCGACCGATACGAGGTCACCGCGAGGCTCAGCGCTAGCCACCCTCGCGTGCGACAAATCCGCGTAGAAGTCGCCTAAGGGTGCAGCCGGACCAGCACAACAAGTGCGAAAAAACCGAAGTCTACCGCGAAGACTATCCGCGCAGAAGTCGCCTAAGGGTGCAGCCGGACCAGCACAACAAGTGCGAAAAAACCGAAGTCTACCGCGAAGACTATCCGCGCAGAAGCCGCCTAAGGGTGCAGCCGGACCAGCACAACAAGTGCGAAAAAACCAAAGTCTACCGCGAAGACTATCCGCGCAGAAGTCGCCTAAGGGTGCAGCCGGACCAGCACAACAAGTGCGAAAAAACCGAAGTCTACCGCGAAGACTATCCGCGCAGAAGTCGCCTAAGGGTGCAGCCGGACCAGCACAACAAGTGCGAAAAAACCAAAGTCTACCGCGAAGACTATCCGCGCAGAAGTCGCCTAAGGGTGCAGCCGGACCAGCACAACAAGTGCGAAAAAACCGAAGTCTACCGCGAAGACTATCCGCGCAGAAGTCGCCTAAGGGTGCAGCCGAACCAGCACAACAAGTGCGAAAAAACCGAAGTCTACCGCGAAGACTATCCGCGCAGAAGTCGCCTAAGGGTGCAGCCGGACCAGCACAACAAGTGCGAAGAAACCGAAGTCTACCGCGTAGACTATCCATGCAGAAGCCGCCTAAGGGTGCAGCCGGACTAGCACAACAAAAGCAAAAACGACAACACCAAACCGTCCGCGCCAAGACGACTACATGCGCACCAGCACAGCATAACAAAACACACCAGACCAAGTACACAACGCCTTCGCAAGCATAGCCAAGTGTGCGGGGGCACACAACCTCATCATACAAGCCTTTACACATATACAAGCGAGGGCACCACACTCTACATCGGCTCAACCTTAGGAATAATTCCCATCTCCCTATAATTAAATAACATTATCCTAAGCTCCTCACCCGCAAAAAGACTTCGCAATTCCCCTTCACCTGTACTCACGGCGACCGGCAAAGACAACAATTTCTGCCGGTCAGCCCTACTCACACGAAGCCGACCCCCCTCCGTCCCACTCACTCTACGCTTCGCAACCGCCCTTCGCCGCCGGCGCCCGGCGCTAGGACCAGGCACATCTGTGTCCGCAGCGTGCGGCGAAGCCTCCGCCGCAGCTGCATCCAAGGCCGCAAAGTAGTCCAAGTCCTCCGACGACTCCTCAGTCCACTCAACCGAGCTCCCAGAGTCAGTAAAATCAGAAAACTCAGATGCAGACCCATCACATTTATTACCACCATCCACGGTCGAAGCCGCCAAAAATTTAGTAGTGGCGGTTGCGTGCGCAGGCCCAAAATCTTGAACCTGCACAGCAACCAAAATTCAGCAACATATCCAAAATCCCCTAACTATCTACACCCACTACGCCACCTGCGAGGACCCTGCCGTTGCGGGAGCCTCCGCCGTTGCCTCCGCTGTCGTCTCCGCCGCCACCGTCGCAGGATCTTCAGCACTCGGCGCAGCGGCTGCGGGGGCATCAGGCACGCCTTCGGCGGTCTCTGGGGGCAGGTCTCCGCCGGCCGCAGCGGATGCGGGGCATCCGGTGCGCCTCCCGCAGTCTCCGGGGGCGGCTCCAGGGCGGCCCCGGGCACGGCCTCCGCCGGGGTCGGCTCCGGCTCAGGCAGCGCGCTGTTCAACGCCCCGAAGTCATTCACCCTCTCGCCACGCGCCGCCTAAGACACAACACACAAATTCAGCAAAACTACATATAGCCCACATCCAGCAAACTCCAAACAAACGCCAAACGTTACCTGAGCCCTCGTCGTCTCGGCCCGCTCCCTAACCACCTCGCGACCGTGCGGACCCCACATCCGATCGTAGATGGCTCCGGCGGATTCCTTCACTACGGGGTCCTCAACCTTGTAAATATCTCGCTCAAAGTCTTCGTCGGCTTGGTCGAAGACCTCGAAGTGCCAGCACCCTTCGCGAGAGAGCGCGTTCATCGCCCCCTCGCAGGTGACCAGGGAGGCATACGACATAAACCCCTCCACGATAGTGGGGAGTGCCTGCAACTCCTCCTGAACCCACTCCAGGCAGCGAAGTCCGGGCTCTCGCTCCGGCACTTCGAAGTCACCAGTCCGTGCGCCCAGCTCATGGTACGAATCCACAAGCTGTTTGCGCGTCCGCTCGGCCTCCGCACGCATCGCGGCCTCGGCCCTCTCCACGCGGCTCTCCAGGGCGATGAGCCGCTCCTGCAGCTGCTCGGCGCGCTCCCTGGCAAGATTGCCCTCCGCCCGTGCCAGATTAGCCTCCGCCTGCGCAGCCTGCGCCTTGGCAAGGGCCTCGTTGGTTTCCCTCCTCTCCCCCGCCAATTGGCGCCGGAGGTCAGCCTTCTCTCCCTCTCCAGCACGGCCACCTTGTCCGCCAGCTTGCGGCACTTGCTGTCGGCGGCCGATTTTTCACGGACGGCGTCAGCATGTTGTGTCCAAAGTCTCTCGACTTCGGCAGACACAACTGCCGTGAGGGCCCCCGACGCTGTGCGGTTGGCGAAGTCAGCCACCTGCAGAACACACGTAAGACCGCGGCCCCAGCAAGCCGACCTAAAAAAACGAAGTCCAGCTCAGCAGACCTGACTTAGCGCCTCCGTCACCTCCTTCAGCCGGCGGGACGCAGCGCCCGCCTCATCCCTGACGGCCGCGAGTGCCGACATCTCACCTCGGGCGCTAAGAGCCCCGCCCTTCGCCTTCGGCACTACGGTAGCTGCCGCGGTCACCGCGGCAGGCGCAACTATAGCAAGTTGGCCTTCGTCCGACCCTGCGACGCATCAACGAATTAAAAAACAAAAAAACAAAACAAAAAAAAGAAAAAAAAGAACCGAGCCAATGGCTTACCACCAAGATAGTCGTCCACACTAATATCGGTGGCGAAGTCGGCGACGTGCTTGCCGGACGACGACAACGCTCGGGCCGCCTTCGCGACCTCCGCCACTCTGCTGGACGGCGGCACAGCCTTCGTCGATTTGGAGCCTCCGGCGCCTGCCGCTGCCTCCGGCGCCTTGCTAGATGCAGGGACGCCCGACTTCGCCGCCAGCGGCGGCTTGCCTCCGCCGGGGGCCGTAGCCTTCGCAGCCCCCCGCTGCCTCTTCGGCCTGGCTTCATGAAGCCTGACAACCGCCTGGCGCTTTTGTGCAGCTCCCTGGCGATCCTTGTCCATCACTGCTGACACAACAACAGCAATATTCCGTCCGTAAGGAAAAACTCTCCATTCACGAACCATGCGAGATGTAAAAAAGTCTTCGCCGGCCGCGCGAGGGATAGGAACATTCCTAGGCCAACAACCCCCGGTAACCCTCAGCATCCGAGCCGAAGACTCCCGGAGCTCGGGCGAAGACATCCTTCCCCCCGGGGCCGCGCATGTCCTCATCAACTCTCTAGCAAAACCATCGGAAACCCCAAGTCCTCCCATAGCAGTACCTAATTTCCTCTTTTTAGAGGATGGGGCGGCCGCCGGCACAGGGTCGTCTCTAGTCTCCACCACCGGTTTCTTCCCACGGCGGTCCACATCGTCTTGACCAGGATAGCCGTCATACGACAATTGATTCAATTCAAAAACCCTATTCAAACGGTCATTCGACCCGCGGATATCCCAGCTGCGCTGGCCCTATGTCCTCGGCACGTAACGACCAACGAGCCGCACCGCCCCATCCTCCGCCTCACGCACAAAGGCGGCCGAATCGCGGCTTTGTAGGTTCAGCGCGAAGGCGGGACTTCGCACCACCCTTCCACCATGGAAAGGCATCTGGCGAGGGCACACTTCGCCCAACGCCCAGCCATGCGCCAAGGGCCATACCCCGTACGCCACAAATTCTTCAACCAAATCGCGCCCACTGCTCAGGCCGGCGGCGCACCGAAGGGCCCCTTCGTCCGCATCTTCCTCCGCCACCTCAAAGGGCGGGTATGCTGAGTAAAAATGAGAACACATCTCGGACACGGGGAGTCCCTCATGGCCTTCAATGGTACCCTCAGCGACGTAAAACCAAAACTCATTCCAGTTGCCCCACTTGTTGCGGGCGCAAGGAACCAACTCGACTACCTGCATCGTGGTCTTGCCGGTCTTCGGCGTAAACGTGCAGGACCCAAACTGAGCGACTTCATCTCCAATCATCCTCTTCTGCCAGTGCAGGCAATAGTACTTCGCAAAGACTTCGACTGATGGCTGTCCGCCGTACGAAGTCGTCGCCCAGACATACTTCGACAGAGCCACCACGGCGTTCGGTGTCAGCTGATGTATCTGAACGTTAAACCTACGCAGGACTTCGCCAACAAATCGGTGCGCAGGCAGGCGGAGACCGGCGGCAAAGAACGCCTCAAACACAACCAACTCGCCCTCAGGCTCGGGGACTTCCTCCGTCCCCGGGACACGAGCAACTCCGCCGCCGAAGTAACCTAGCCACTGCATATCTTGCACGCGGACCGACGACATCCGCGACACGCCAAAATCCACAGAATCGCCGGCGCGCAACTCTTCCGCCATCAAACTACTCAGCGTCTCCTCAGACAAGGCGTCCGCCGGCGGCGAGGCATCGGCCGGCGGCGAGGTGCCGGCCGAGGGCGTAGCGGCAGCGGAAGAAGAGGAGGTCGGCATCGCTACGTACCGTCGGCGGCGGCGGGTGGTCTGCTTCACTCGAGCCAGATCTCCGGCGAACAAGAGCACGGCAGGCAGACGAGCAGCAAGACGGTGGAAAAGGCGGCTAGGGTTTTCACGGAGCGCGGAAAGTGAAGTTCAAAAAGCGCCGACCCCGCCCCCTTTTATAGACAGGGCGCGGCTCTTCGGGAAACCCGCAATCCAACAGGGCGCGGCGCTTCGGGAAACACGCAATCCAACAGTACGGTGTCAATCAACGGTCATGTCAAAAACCCCCGCGGAACCACTTCGAGCGAGGGCAGCGTCTCCGCCATCTAGCGACGTCTTCGGCACCAGGTGACTTTGTCGAACTGGTCCCTCGGAGGGCAAATGTTGGGGCGAAGGCAAAGACGCCACCCTTCGCTCGAGGCCTTCGCTGCAGTCGCTGGTCCGACGGAGACAAAACGGGCAAGGACACCCTTCACCTGATTCGGCACCAGGCGAAGGCCTGCGACGTCGTCATCCCACCGTGCGGCCTCGTCCAGCTCAGAGGCCCACGTGTGATCTGGCCCATTGTAACGGGCCCTGCGTGGCCGCCGCGTGTTACGGGCCTAATTTGTAAAGGCATTCCTGTAATTACAGTCTGTAACCCCGCTTTATGGGAATATTCTGGGGATAACCTAGGTGGCTGAGGGCACATGCGTCCTTAACACAAGGCGTTGGGCACTCAGACACCTATAAATACCCCCGCACAGTGCCCGTGAGAGGGCAGATTAACAGAGCTATTGCCATCTAGCGCGAGAACCCTGTTGACGTCATTGTTCACCCTTGTTGGATCCCCCTTGCAACCGAGAGCAAGTTCCAACAGTGCTTTCAATAGCTGAGTGAAAGTCGTGACCCGATGTTGCTAACCGGTTCAGCCGCAATAGGTCCGAAGTGTCTATAAAAGAAGCTCTAGATCGTTAGGGTTCAGTTTTAGCGACGCCGACAGTTACACCCCCACCGCTGAGAGGCGCGCGTGGCGGCGGATCCTGGGAGCAAGCGCGCGACGGCGGATCTGGGGGACACGCTCGCGACGGCGGATCCGAGGGACACGCTCGCGGCGGCGGACCACAGAGGCGCGCACGGCGGCGAGGTGGGAGCGGCTGCGGCATCGGATCCCGAGGGCACGCACGCAGCGGCGGCCCTATGAGGTGCGCACAACGGCAATGTGGCAGCGGCCGCGGCGACGGATCCCGTGGGGCTCGAGCGCGACAGCGTCTCCCTGAGGTGCACGCGGCAGCGACCCCTTGAGGTTCGCACGACGGTGACGTGGGAGCGGCTGCGGCGGCGCGACAGCGGATCTCGGGGGCATATGAGCAACGATGACACCCCTAAGGCGTGCATGACGGCGAGGTGGTAGCGGTTGGTGCAACGGATCTCGGGATTCATGCGCGCGAGGGTCGACCCCTGAGCGCATACGATTGCGATGCCATCCAAGGTGGGAGCAACGATGGCGGATTTCCCTAGGCGCAAGCGACGACGGCATCCTCCGCTAGGCACGAAGTGGTGGCGCATCCCAGATGCGAGGCGTTGGTTCCGCAGGGCGGCGATCCTATTTTTATGCTATTTTGTATACATATTTATGCCAATGTCAATAGGTTTTACGACCTATATTTCGGTTCATGGCTCCGCTTCCATCTATTTGTCTGTTTATGATATTTCTATTCATATTTTACGCAAACGATTTATTGATTTTATGCATTATCTCGTTTACTTAATCCCGTGTGTAAGATATTTTGTATACATATTTATTAATTTATTGATTTATTGATTTCGGTTCATGGCTCCGCTTCCATCTATATGCCATATGTATAAGATATATTTACGACCCACATATTTACGCAACAAAATAGAAATTTAGAAAAAAGGAACCGCTCTAAGAAATGAGGTCATTTGCCACGATTCCATAAATCTCGTGTATGCTGATCTATTTCCTTTTAACTCACATTATTGTCATCCTAAATTTGTGCACATGCAGTAGAAAACCGATTTTTTACGCAGTCCACCGTAGGGCATAAATAACTTCACACCATGTTGTATAACTAGTATCAGTATATATCATAAACTGGTTCTAATGAGCCTCGATGCACGGATGTTGGAGAGATCATGTATTTATGAAGAAAATAAAGCATTTAAATTGGTTTTTTTGTTTCCATACATGTTTTCGTTATGAAATAGATCGATGATTTACACTAAAATTTATACCCATTTATGTTGTTTTGGTCACGTTTTACGCTAAAATCCGTCTGAGCTCCCACGCACGATCAACTCCATATCTTCTGTTCCGATATATACGGTAACTTTCAGTTTCGTGGGCGCGCTAATCATGGTGGTGTGTGGACCCACCTGAACGAACCAATGAAAAGTTCGTTGCCGTTCTCATGTTATGCAAGTCTGAACCATTGAATATGCTAGCATAAACACGAGTTGGAACCAACTACCCGACCAACGAACACAACGCTGACCCCACCTTTGTACTGTTAGGATTTATGGGCTAGGCCCAATTGAGAAATTCAAATAAATCCCAGGAAAATCTCAAAAGCCCATATAAGTGTATGGCTAGGGAATAGGTGGAACCAATAGCACCATATTGCTAGTTCTAGTGGAGTAGAGCTAGCTTAAATATGGAATCCACACTCACTCACCAAGTCATGGATGAGAGGAGAGAGTGTGGAGAGCCACACGCGCGCGCTTGCTCGCCTCGCCTGGCCGGGGCGAAGGGCGCGAGCGCACGACATGCGTGTGAATGGTCCGCCGAAATCCGCCCCCCCCCCTTGCGGGGGCACGGCTTCCTTTTGCCGTTTAAATTTTTGGTTGCTTGGCTGTTAAGTTTAGAATCCTAACCGATCGCTATAAAATCTAAAGTGAACGCGAGATTTTCGTGGGCGGATAAGATCGAAGAGCGCTATCTGGTTGCGGACTCGGCCCTATAAAAGGCGCCTGGCAGCCAGCATCCAAATCATCCCAGTTTCGCTTTCGCCTCTCTTCACAGCTGAGCCGCCTTCCAGTTCTCTTCATTCCGACCGCAGACGTGCATGTGCGATCAGGAGAGCAGGTCTCCGGAACCCTTCGCCTTCTAGATCCTGCACTGGGAGAGGGCGAATAAGGTTTTTGGGAAGCGTCTTCACGTGACTGCTCGTGATCTTCTGACCTCGTAGACCCTGCTGATTTCGCTGCTTTGACGTCGTCGACCCTGCTGATTCCGGCGCGCGCCATCTATCAGTATGTCTAATCAATACACATCATCTGATTTGACTTTTTACTTCAGTTCTTCTGATTTGGTCATGATTTATATTCGGAATTTAATCTGGAATTTGTCTAATTTTTCAACAATCCAAAAACCTTATTGTAGACAATTTCCTAGTTTTTCTATGGCTACTTTTGCCGACGTGCTGAAGCCAGAAAAGTTCAATGGTATGCACTTTAAGAGATGGCAAGTCAAGGCCACGCTCTGGCTTACTGCTATGAATGTCTTCCATGTTAGTAAAGGCATACCTGAGGGTCCACTGACTCCTGAACAGGAGAAAGAATACGACCATGCCAATACTATCTTTACGGGAGCCATTCTTAGCGCCCTTGTTGATCGTCTGGTTGATGCGAATATTCAGCACACAGACGGGAAAGTGTTGTGGGATGCACTTACTACTAAGTATGGTGCATCAGATGTTGGCAGTGACCTGTATATCATGGAGAGCTTTCATGATTATAAGATGGCTAATAATCACTCTATTGTAGAGCAAGCTCATGAAATACAGTGTATAGCCAAGGAGCTCGACCACCTTAAGATAGTCCTTCCTGACCGATTTGTGGCTGGGTGCATGATTGCAAAGTTGCCTTCTACATGGAGGAACTTCGCCACATCTCTGAAACATAAAAGACAGGAGATATCAGTTGAAAATCTGATAGCATCTCTGGATGTTGAGGAGAAAGCTCGGGCTAAGGACACGGGATCTAAAGGAGGCGAGGGCCACTCCAGCGCCAACATGGTTCAAAGGAACCACAACAAGGGCAAAGGAAAGCCAAAATCTAACAAGCTCAACAAAACTACCAACTTAAAGAAAAAGAAGAACAAGGCTGAATTGACATGTTTCGCATGTGGCAAGGTGGGTCATTTTGCCAAGGATTGTCCTGATCGAGCGGATCGCCGTGGCAAAAAGGGCAATGTCAACACAGTGGTCGCTAGCAATGAGGAAGACAAAGGGTATGGTAATTTACCTTTCATCTTCTCAGTATTTCAATCACCTAGCTGGTGGCTTGATACTGGTGCTAATGTTCATGTGTGTTCTGATATTAACTTGTTCTCTTCTTATCAGGGCGCTCAGGATTCTTCCATCCTAATGGGGAATGGGTCACATGCTTCTGTTCATGGCACTGGCACGGTGGATCTGAAGTTTACTTTGGGAAAGATCGTGCAGCTGAAGAACGTGCATCATGTCCCTTCTATACACAAGAATCTCGTTAGCGGAACCCTTCTATGTAGAGATGGGTTCAAGGTAGTTTTGGAGTCCAATAAATTAGTTGTGTCTAAGTCTGGACAATTTATTGGTAAAGGCTATGATTGCGGAGGCTTGTTCCGCTTTTCTCTGTTAGATTTCAATAATAAGTCTGCGAACCATATTTGCGCTAATGTTGATGATCTTGCGAGTATTTGGCATTCTCGTTTGTGTCATATTAATTTTGGCTCTATGTCTCGGCATGCAACCATGAGTTTAATTCCGAATATCATCATAGTCAAAGGTTCTAAGTGCCATAGTTGTGTGCAGTCGAAGCAACCTCGAAAGCCTCACAAGGCTGCTGAGGAGAGACACCTGGCACCTCTAGAACTCATACATTCTGATCTTTGTGAGATGAATGGTGTGTTGACAAAGGGTGGTAAGAGATACTTCACGACATTGATTGATGATGCGTCTAGATTTTGCTATGTATACTTGCTAAAAACTAAAGATGAGGCTTTAGACTACTTTAAAATTTATAAGGCTAAAGTTGAAAACCAACTAGAGAGAAAGATCAAACGTCTTAGATTAGATCGTGGTGGCGAATTCTTTCCCAAAGTATTTGATGATTTCTGTACAGAACATGGCATTATTCATGAGAGGACTCCTCCCTATTCACCCGAATCAAACGGGATTGCTGAAAGGAAAAACCGTACGTTGACTGATCTGGTGAATGCCATGTTAGACACTTGTGGTTTATCTAAGGCATGGTGGGGGGAGGCAGTCCTGACTTCATGTCATGTTCTGAATAGAATTCCTATGGGCAAAGAAGAGAAAACCCCTTATGAGAAGTGGGTTGGGAGAAAACTATCACTTTCATACTTGCGCACTTGGGGGTGCATGGCGAAAGTCAATGTACCAATTAATAAAAAGCGCAAGCTTGGTCCAAGGACAGTGGATTGTGTCTTTCTTGGATATGCTTCGTGTAGCATAGCATATAGATTTTTAGTAGTTAAATCTAAAGTTCCTGATGTGTATGTTGATACTATTATGGAATCACGTGATGCTACTTTCTTTGAACATATATTTCCAATGAAAGACATTCATAGCAATTCTAGATACTCTTCTGAGATAACTCCTGAACATAGTACACCTATTGAGAGTTTTGAACAGCCACATGCAACTGTCCTAGAGGAGGATGACAATGATGCTCCTAAAAGGAGCAAGAGACAAAGGGTTGAAAAATCCTTTGGTAATGATTTCATTGTGTACCTTGTGGACGATACTCCTACTACCATTGCAGAAGCATTTGCATCTCCAGATGCAGATGATTGGAAAGAAGCAGTTCATAATGAGATGGACTCCATTCTTTCAAATGGTACGTGGGAAGTCACTGATCGACCCTATGGATGCAAACATGTGGGTTGTAAGTGGGTGTTTAAGAAGAAGCTCAAGTCTGATGGTACAATTGAGAAGTACAAGGCTAGGCTTGTGGCTAAAGGCTATACTCAGAAAGAAGGAGAAGACTTCTTTGATACTCTCACCTGTTGCTAGAATGACTACTATTCGAGTACTACTTTCCTTGGCTGCCTCGTATGGTCTCCTTGTTCATCAGATGGATGTAAAGACAGATTTTCTTAATGGAGAGCTGGACGAGGAAATCTATATGGAACAACTTGATGGATTTGTAGTAAAGGATCAAGAAAGCAAGGTGTGCAAGTTATTGAAATCTTTGTATGGTCTGAAGCAAGCACCAAAGCAGTGGCATGAGAAGTTTGACACGACTCTAACGTCTGCAGGCTTTGCCATTAATGAGGCAGACAGGTGTGTATATTATCGCTGTGGTGGGGGCGAAGGAGTTATATTGTGCTTATATGTTGATGATATATTGATATTTGGCACAAACATTGATGTGATCAATGAAGTCAAGTCTTTTCTATCAAAGATTTTTGATATGAAAGATCTGGGGGAAGCTGATGTGATTCTAAACATCAAGCTGATTAAGGCAGATGGTGGGATTACTCTCTCGCAATCTCACTATGTTGAAAATGTTTTGAAGCGATTTGGCTTCTCTGAGTGCAAACCTTCTCCAACACCTTATGATCCCAGTGTGACACTGCGATAGAACAAGAGAATTGGTTTAGACCAATTGAGATACTCTCAGATCGTCGGTTCACTCATGTATCTTGCTGGTGCAACAAGGCCCGATATTTCTTTTGTTGTGAGCAAATTAAGTAGGTTCATGTCAAACCCCGGGACTGATCATTGGCATGCACTTGAGCGGGTTATGCGCTACCTGCAAGGTACAATGAGTTATGGAATTCACTATTCTGGTCAGCATGCAGTACTTGAAGGATATAGTGATTTGAACTGGATATCTGATGTAGACGAGCTTTATGCCACCAGTGGTTATGTCTTTACTATTGGTGGAGGTGCGGTATCATGGAGGTCATGCAAGCAGACCATCTTGACGAGGTCAACCATGGAAGCTGAGCTAGCTGCACTTGACACAGCAACCGTTGAGGCAGAATGGTTGCGTGAATTCTTGATGGACTTGCCGGTGGTTGAGAAACCAATACCAGCTATCCTTATGAACTATGACAATCAGACAGTGATTGCTAAAGTGACGAGTTCTAAGGATAATGGGAAGTCATCAAGACATGTCAAAAGACGATTGAAGTCTGTCAGAAAGTTGAGAAACTCCGGAGTTATAAGTGTGACTTATATTTCAACAGATAAAAATATGGCAAATCCTTTTACCAAGGGACTACCACGTAATGTGATAGAAATCGCATCGAGAGAGATGGGTATGAGACCCGAATAAAGTTCCCATGGTGGAAACCCAGTCTATGTGATCGGAGATCCCGTGAATTAGGTCCTGGGAAGAACAAACCATTGGTGAACTGAGGAGAGTAACTTTTGACCCTCTCTAAGAAAAGATGCAATACTCTCAAATGTTGTAAGGCAGGTTGGCTTTGTGCCTTAATGTGTTCTGTTGGCTTGTATTAGCAAAGATGTTGTCCTGCAGAACATTCTTGAAAGAACACACCTATATGAGTTAGACTGTCTAACGTCGCAGTCTATGAGATCTGGGTGATCTCTAGTAAACTCATGAAGAGACCTTGGAGTACGACGTATATGCTCCACCCGAGAAGGGAACTACTGGTAGCCAAGTACTGGTCATGACTTCAAGTAAAACCCATTCACGCAAAACTTGCAATTCAAGGCATAGTCCATTGTCCAAGTTGTGGGTTGGTGTAGCTTGGAGTTCTAGGCGGAAGTTCAACTTAACAGTCTCTGCTGAAAAACTAGTATATTAAACAGTAGTGAACAATGGCGAAAATTGCAGATGGGCATTTGAGATCTGGTGGAGGATTGTTAGGATTTATGGGCTAGGCCCAATTGAGAAATTCAAATAAATCCCAGGAAAATCTCAAAAGCCCATATAAGTGTATGGCTAGGGAATAGGTGGAACCAATAGCACCATATTGCTAGTTCTAGTGGAGTAGAGCTAGCTTAAATATGGAAGCCACACTCACTCACCAAGTTATGGATGAGAGGAGAGAGTGTGGAGAGCCACACGCGCGCGCCTCGCCTCGCCTGGCCGGGGCGAAGGGCGCGGGCGCACGACATGCGCGTGAATGGTCCGCCGAAATCCGGCCCCTCGCCTTGCGGGGCACGACTTCCTTTTGCCGTTTGAATTTTTGGTTGCTTGGCTGTTAAGTTTAGAATCCTAACCGATCGCTATAAAATCTAAACTGAACGCGAGATTTTCACGGGCGGATAAGATCGAAGAACGCTATCTGGTCGCGGACTTGGTCCTATAAAAGGCGCCTGGCAGCCAGCATCCATATTATCCCAGTTTCGCTTTCGCCTCTCTTCACAGCTGAGCCGCCTTCCAGTTCTCTTCATCCCGACCGCAGGCGTGCATCTGCGATCAGGAGAGCAGGTCTCTGGAACTCTTCGCCTTCTAGATCATACACTGGGAGAGGGCGAATAAGGTTTTTGGGAAGCGTCTTCACGCGACTGCTCGTGATCTTCTGACCTCGTCGACCCTGCTGATTTCGCTGCTTCGACGTCGTCGACCCTGCTGATTCCGGCGCGCGCCATCTATCAGTATGTCTAAGCAGTACACATCATCTAATTTGACTTTTTACTTCAGTTCTTCTGATTTGGTCATGATTTATATTCGGAATTTAATCTGGAATTTGTCTATTTTTTCAACACGTCCATCCCAACTAGACCCCACCACGTGCGCACCTTCTGTTTACGCAAACTATAACACATGTTCATGCTAGCATGCATATTTAATAAAATTTAAAAATTATCCTGGTATTCGTCAGAATACCATTTTCGTTTTCTCATCCTTGGGCCAAACAACGCTTCCAAAGCAAGACGATTTACTTTATTTATCTCTCCCATGCATAGCTTCTTTTTAACAATGATTCTTCACTCTTCAGTTTAGTTATCGATGCATTTTGTTTTCAAACTCCAACAGCCTTTTGCTGCCTTCTGTAGCTTCTGATTTCCTTTTTGTTGTCGTTGTGCTTGACTCTGTAGTTCTGTTGGCAGGATCAGAAAACCCTCAAATGGACAGGCCACCGTCAATAGTGAGCACCTGCAGAGATGAATGAACAGGATGAGAACGAGAAGAAGCAACACCATCACGTCGTCGCGTTCGGGGAAACCCGGCCCCTTCGTTCTACTACTCGCCTGTCCGGTGACGTAGCTAGCAGCAGGATGAACAGCCAGGAACCCCACCAGGCCGGCGACCTCTTCTGGTCTCCCAAACCGTCCTACATAACATACATATATATGGTTATGATTCGTATCACGATCCCGACACAGATCTATCGACGCTGAGACGAAGAGAAGATCTGCAGTCCAGCTCTCCTACGTACCCAAAGGTATGGTCTCCAGCGCCTTCCGTTCCACACCGTCCCCTAGTCCGGCGGTCATGTCGGACGCCACCCAGCCCGGCGCCACGGCGTTCACCTGCAAAAGCCACCAACAGGCGTGATTAATTAGCTAGGGCACGTACGGTACACACGGTGTGTTGTGCTGCAGAAAAGCACGGAGATTATGCACGCTACTAGTATTACTAAGCGCTAGCTAGCTACTCGCATTGATGTTTCTGCCGCCGTACTCCCTGGCCATGGCCTTGGTGAGGCCGATGACCCCAGCCTTGGCGGCGCAGTAGTTGGCCTGCCCGACGTTGCCGATGATCCCGGAGACGGATGCGATGTTGATGATCCTTCCCTGAGTAGTGAGATTATTGGCTAGCTAGTATCAGGTACGTCGTATAAGCAACCAACGTCCGGTCGGCTCTCTGGGCGGGTAGTTTGTTACGTGTACCTTCTTCCTCTTCATCATCAGCGTCGCTGCAGCCTGGAGGAGGAGGAAGAGTGGAAGACCAGTCACATGCATGAACATGCAAGTTGACAGGAAGAGTTGGGGAAGGAAGGTTGCGCGGGTGGTGGACGTACCTGCGAGCAGAGGTAAACGCCGGTGAGGTTGACATCCACCACCTCTTGCCACTGGGTCCTCTTCATCCGCATCAGCAGCGCGTCACGTGTAATCCCTGTCCGGTCGTTACGACTCAGTCAGTCATGTATAGCGTGTGTGTGTGTTTGTCAAATTGCAGCGTGAGGTCACTACCGGAGAGAGAAACTTTGACTAGCCCTAAATATTTTGCTGAGTGTGAATTCACGGGCACTAGACAAAGATCTTATTTGCCGAGTGTTACGCTGGGCAAAGCAAGACACTAGGCAAATCAGTCGTTTGCCGAGTGTCCGCCACTAGGCAAAGCAAAACACTGGGCAAATTGAAAGTTTGCCTAGTGCCAGACACTAGGCAAAAAAAACGCTTGGCAAATCGGAAGTTTGCCTAGTGCCAGACACTAGGCAAAGAAAAACACTTGATAAACTAGCGTTGTCAGCTAACACCATCCACCAACCGTTAACGTTGTCGAGTATCTGACTTCGACACTCGGTAAAGAAGGTCTATTTGCCTAGTGTCGGACTGGAACACTAGGCAAAGAGGCACTTTACCTAGTGTCTTATTTTTGACACTCGGTAAAATAATTTTTTTTCTTTTCTTTCTGCTTCCAAACTTGTTATGATGTGTTTCTATAGCACCTAGAACTACATGTCAAGTTTTGGTAAAGTTTTTGAAGTTTTTGCTATATTTACTCGATTTATTTCATTTAATTGATTTTTTTGATAATTCAAATTTGAACTGCAAGTCATTCGCACGATGGAAAAATGATATTCATGTTATTTATCATAATTTGAGACCTTATCGGGTAACAAACTATAAATTTTAAACATTATGTTCACGAAACATGACCACAAACTTACGCTCCAGTTGTTTTTTAATTGTATAAAAATCAAAAAAGTCAGAAAATTATTAAACTTGTCGAGATATCATGATATCATATGTGGAGGCTGTGATAAAAAGTTGACAAGGTTTCATACAAGTTTGACACGAACGATAATTACCACCTAGTCGGCCTATACATTAAATCATTAAACTTCTCTCTCAATTCTTTAGTTTATAAGCATTGTACATAAAAACTTTTATGAAATATTGTCAAATTTTTATCATAGCCTCCACATATGGTATCATGACATCTCGACAAGTTTTATGATTTTCCGGCTTCATTTGCTTTTTATGCAATTTAAAAACAACTAGACCACAAGTTTGTGGTCAAGTTTCGTGAACACGATGTTCGAAATCTCTGGTATGTTACCGAATAAGGTCTCAAATTATACTAAATAACATGAATATCATTTTCCATCCATTTTTCCATTATGCGAATGACTTGCAGTTCAAATTTAAATTATCAGACGAAATTCAATTAAATGAAATAAATTTACTAAATATAGCTAAACATTTTTAAAAATTATCAAAACTTTACATGTAGTTCTAGGTGCTATAGAAACATATCATAAAAAGTTTGGAAGCAAAAAAGAAAAGAAAAAGTATATTTTACCGAGTGTCAAAAAACACTAGGCAAAATGCCTCTTTGCGTGTCCTTAACTGACACTAGGCAAAATGTCCGTTTGCCTAGTCGTGAACTGACACTAGTCAAAGTAAAAATGGGTATTTTCCTCATGGGCTTCCAGTACGACAATGTGTGCCAAGTGCCGCCACACTGCACACTCGGCAAAAATTTTAAAAAATCGGGGCTTGTCCTGACAAGTGGGGTCATGTGCACAACAAGTGACTAGTCGGCCAAGCACACCAGCTCCAATTCGCATCAGTGACAAGTGGGGTCACGACTCACGAAACCTGGACTTGGGTCTTGGAGCGACCGGTCCAACCCTAGCGTGGCGGCGGCTCCGGTTCTCCTCCATACAGTACTCGAGTGAGTCCCTGCACTCTAGTCTCCCCCGTCGTTCCTGCTCTCCCGGCTTCTCCTCCTCCGACCGACCGATGTGCTCTCCCCAGGTCCTTCTATCCTATGCGTGCTCTCCCCGGTCGGTCGCCAGACTGAGCCATGCGGAGGTGGCAACTAGCTAGTGACGGTAGCTGGTAGCTGCTTGTGCTGGTAGCTAGTGACGGTAGCTGGTAGGTGGAAACTAGCTAGTCATCAGCATCGACCTCAGCCATCTCCCATATGCCGCCTGGTGCTGGTAGCTGCTTGTGTTGGATCTAAACCCTTGAAATGATCTCAAGTGTATGGATATTAATTTATTTGCAAACATTGTTTATCTTTCCTCTGCCTAGTGCTGCACTCGGCAAAGGAGTCACCTCTGCCTAGTGCTGCACTCGGCACAGTAGTCACCTCTGCCTAGTACTGCACTAGGCAAAGCCTCCGTTACCGTGCCTTCCACCGTCATGGAAACTTTTCTTCGCCGACAAAGTTTTTGCCGAGTGCCCCGAGAAATAGCACTCGGCAAAGACACTTTGCCGATTCTTTCGTTGCCGACTTCTCTTTGCCGAGTGCAACACTAGACAAAACGTTTGCCGAGTGTAAAAGAGGCTTTGACTAGTGTCTGTGGCACTAGGCAAACAAGACGAGTCCTATAGTGGGTGTAGTTTCTTAGATTAAAAAACAAAGACAAGGAAAGATAAACAATTAATATCCGGACCTGCATTGTTCACCAGCACATCCAGAGTTCCCCAGGCATCAATTGCCTGCAGTAGTAGTAACACACAATCGTCACGGGGTAAATCAACAAACTCATGCAACAGCACCAGATGGATGAATCTTGTACTCTACTCTACTCACGGCCCTCATCATGGACTCGACGTCGGCTTCGCAGGAGACGTCGGCAGCGAAGCTCACCGCCGTTCCACCGGACGCTTCGATCTGCACGGATCCAGTCAAATCAAATAGCGAGTGAGGAAGCAGGTTATAATCAGCTAGCTCACCTCTCTGCACACCTCTTCGGCCTCCACGCCTGACTTGGCATAGTTCACAACCACCTTGAATTGAATCGACAAACAATTAATGTAAAACGAGTGTTCTTGCTTATCGTAATCAATACAGTATATGGCAGCTAGCGCAGCAATGACAAAAAGATACCTTGCACCCTGCTCCGCCAAGTGCTACAGCTATGGCTCTGCCAATCCCTCTAGACGCTCCAGTGACGACCGCTACCGGCGGGGCTTCAAGCCGTGCTGCCCAGCCGCCGTCCATGATGGTCGCCGCAGCATCTGAAGCCCTGATTCGCTCGCCTCTTCTAGCCCTAGCCCTACTCTTACTCCTACCTACAGATCAATGGTGAGTTGTTCCGCTCGTTACGTTCATCGGAAAATGTATGTGATGGCAATGCAAGGCACGCACGCATGCGCGTACAGCAGTAGTCTAACGATAGGTTCGGCTGGTCGCGGCCTGACGCGGGCAGGGTCGCCGCCGCCGCCGACCGTCCAGAGCGCTGCGGCCTGACGAAGCTGCTGCCATGGCGCGGAGACACACAGCAGGCGGCACTTACACCGGCAGAGTATGACGACGACGCTGTGGAGGCAGCCATTGCAGAGAGCCACGGCGGACTGTGTAGCGATAGGTGGTCTGTTCTTTGTGTGTTGGCAGAGGCATCAGCATCGATCACTCATGGCGGCGTCTTTAAAGTCAGTAGTTCAAAGGATTGTTAGAGCAGTCGTCGAAACCGGACTAGATGGAGGCATGCTTTGCATGATGGATTAGAATTGGATGGAGGCTTGCTTTGCATGACAACCAAAAAAAAAAGACACCGTTAGTCTGTGGCTCTCTGTGCGCGCTGGACTTGGTAGCTAGGCTGCTGTCGTAGCCTGTAGATGACAGACCAGGTTTCTAAGGAATTGCATTTTCCATTCCAATTAACAAACGGTAAAAACACCCGACTCTTCCTCTCATTCCGATCGGTAACACTCTAAACACAACATCAAGTGCATTCAAATCCGAGCAACAAGAATCCATAGCAAGACGAGGAGATTACTAAGTATATATAACCATGTGATCAGGTAGCTTATTGGTATAGCAATATAGTACTAAGAAATCACCTGCAATTGCTGGTCCAGACGATGCATCTCCAGCAGCATTTTCGCCTGCCACACATATATGGCTGCAGGAATCATGTGATCAAGTACTAACTCCAAGATCACCCCGCCCAGGATGATTCCAACAGAAGCTCCTGATCAGCTGACAGAGGCAACGTCATGTTTGACCACCCGGTAGCGCAGACAGAAGATGCCCGAACAGCTAGGTTTTAACATGGAGCACTGGATCTAGTAACGCCAGACAGCCTGCCGCCTGCTGAGTTTTGGCGAATGTCTGCATCCAAACTAATAATATATGTAATTGTTGAGGCTGAACCTGAGCTCTGCGCTCTCTAGATTTTTTTTAATGCAGGCATTCTCCGTTTTCTTTATTCTGCTTTCTCTAGGTTAATCTGCTCACCCCTGAGTGCCAAGCTTACGTACACACGCTGCTAGATCTGCTTTAAGCTTTAATCACGCGTCATGCTGTACTGGTTCTTTTGTAAACTAAGGCAAGATAATGCTGATATGATAGTGTAGATCTGCAGGCTGGATTTGATCTGGCAGAGGCTATATGCTAATCTATTATCTTATTATCTTGTAATTTACCCCTATCTCCAGCTCCAGCTGTTTTACTTGTGTTCTCATATACTACCGTTGTGGTGTGTTGGATCTCGTTGCGCACAAGTGTACAAGCGGAGTTTATTTGTTTGTTGTACCACGAAACTGGGTAGATTGTTTGTCTAAGGCTGTTGTTCCATTAGTGTACTATAGGGGGTGTTTGGAATGACTCCAGTTTCCAGCTTCAGTATGGAACTATAATTTATAATATTAATTTAAATAATTTTAAAAATATTTTTAATCTAAATAATAAATGAAATGACTTATCTAAATGTATTCTAAAGACTCACAGTTCTAGCTCCACGATTTTATAGAGTACCTAATGACCTGCTCCACTAACTTCACTAAATTTTCTAGAGCTGGAACTAGATCTATTCCAAACAGGGCCTAAATGCAGCATTGTTGTTCTTAAGTTGATCTTGAGGGTCTATTCTATCGTCTATATTTCAAACTCTACTATGTCTATTGTTAAAACAATCTTCTGCACACTCATGCATTTAGACCTATTGACGAGGACAGTCTTACGCTCTTTTCTTTATTCTCTTCGAGCCTTGAGCATTATTAGCACATGTTTGTCGGATTGATCTTATCCGAACTCGGTGAGGGACCATGCGGAACCTCACTCGCACCTTGATAGAGGCTATCATAACCTTCTTGGTTGCAGTCCCTTCATACCATGTAAATAAATATACAGTTGGTCGACACGTGATACCAATATTCACCATGCCTCCTTGCTCGTACACAGACTAACGAGATACAATTTATCTCTATACTGAGCTTGATGGTAGGTCACTGCCTCTACTGTACCAGAGGCGTCGTCACCAATAATGACACTCAAACCTGGACTCCAACCTCGCATGACCACTCTCCCTAATCCCGAAGGTATACTTCTTGGTTCTTCATTTTGTAGTAGCTAGGGTAACAACCTAAGGTTCTATACACCTAACAGTGGTACCGGAGCTTGGACCGTAACTCTAGAAGTTCATACCCTTCGATTTTGGACCGAATCCGAGCAAATCTCATCAAAAGACGTAGATTATCTCAACCCTCGGGCATTTGAGATCTCCTATCATGAAGTAAATGGTATATACTAAACTATGTGTATATAATGGCCCTAGGTACACCTAACAACTATGCACGTGCCAAGGGTATGCTTGTAGTATCACATTAAATGTTGGCATTGTCGAGGTTATCCTTTGGTAAGATAACCGCTATATCGGCTACCTATGTAGGCATTATAACCTATGACATCAGCCTTCACGACATGGTCTTGTTGTTCACATGTGACTGGCTACCGACACTGGCCCTTGTGTTTTATTGTATTTCCAGGTATAGTATGCACTTGTTTCTATGGTTACATGACATTACACATGCACTGCTTAGCGACCTCAAGTGCTCTAGAGCCTATATCGCATGTCTGCACATCATGTTAGCCATGTAATGTTGCCCATCGTACATTTAATATCTTGTACATGAGACTTATCCATTAATATATAGTATTGTGACAATCTTTAAAGCATCTAGACGTGGTGCCAGTGTCTTGATGTCTTGATGTCGTATTCAGTGGGCCCTTCACACCTTTCAGCTACGAAATAGACCGAGGTTGTCACTAAGTCATCGTCTCCTTTTAGGAGGAATTTTAGCTCGTGAGAGTATACTATATAATTAAAATAGACCGAGGTTGTCACTAAGTCCTCTTCACCTTCTAAGAGGAATTTTAGCTTCTAAGAGTATACTATATAATTAGGTGCCCCGGGGGCACGAGGAGCCATGGACTTATGACGTCAAGTGTCGCGAGGCATGAACCATGAAGAGCCATGGGATCTTATACCACTAGATGCCAAGGGGCAAAAGGAGGTCCAGGGCTCTATCAGAGATGTCGTCACCATGAACACCGAATCCGACTCCAACCTCATATGGCGACTCCTCCAATCTTGAAAATAGTCCTCGGTTCTTCGGGCTAGGATAACGAAGCATCTAACAACCCTGATCTGCTTTTTACGAGCCTACATAGCTTGTTTTACAAGCCTTTCCTTCGTTGACTCCGTGCCACTCTATTTCTATAATGCAGCATGTGAGCTGTTGTGACAGTAACATGCCATTGAGGCGCATGCCGTTGCAAGAACTTGACCTTTATCTCACTCACATACACAGTAGTTTATGTCAGCTTATTTCTGGGGACTGGATGTTAACCTGTCACTTGCTGGGTCTGGGTTAGACCTAATTAAGGAACCCGTGCTTACTGGCTAAGCTCTGGCGATCACGTGTCACGAGGCGAGGGTGGTACCGACATGCAGAGCAGCAGGAGCACAGGGCAGGAAGACGCGGCCGGCAGAAAAAAAAAACCCCGGCCAACACGGCATCTTCCCAAACCCTCAGAGGCCCAGAGAAGTTACTCTCTCTGCTTGCCCTGGCCTGTCGCCCGTGGTCCGTCTCCGTCTCCGTCTCCGTCTCCGTCTCGAGGAGAGTGACGGCACGGTGGAAGGAATATGAGGAAGACCACTGCAATATTCCCTGCTCGCTGCGGAGCGCTGGAACGGACATGGCGGGACACCGCGTTTCGTCGCGTGCGCGCGCCGGACAAAACAGACTTGGAGAGTTGTACCGGTGGCGGCTAGCGCCTGTCAAAGCAGCAGCAGCAGGCCTTGTTGAATTCTTGTCCGAGTCCGGCTCCGGTGCACTGAACTGAACCGGCACGACAGGTTCAAGAACCATCCCGATTTGGTCGATCAGATTCAGAAGAACCCATTGATCGTATGACCATCAGACACTGTCACTGTCACGGTAAGTACACACATCTTGAGATCCACCGAGACGCAAGATCGAAAAAAAGGAATATGCATCGCTTTCAAATTCGCAACCACAAACACAGATAATTAGTAGGTTAATTAATTCTCGCAGCACCTCCAAAATCAGTGACAGATCTACGTACACGCCCTACCACACAAGCTCGCCACCGGCGATCAACGCCGCCGCCACCGTCCGTGCACTTGCAGTAAGATTATTGCGATCAGTAACGGCTCCAAGCGCTACAAGGTCAGTTGTTTTTTTTCCCCTCAGGGCACAGCGGCGCCGCTGCTGCTCGCGGCGGCGGCGCCGGGTGCCGCCGCCGCCGCCGTTCGCTCGAGCACCATGGCGGCGTCCTTCATGGAGGGCCGCTTGCCGGGCGCCATGGCGCAGCACGCGAAGGCGAGCCTGAAGCACGCCAGCAGCGCGTCCTCCCGGCCGTCGGCCTCGCCGCGGAGCGTGGGGTCGGCCATCCGGAGCACGCGGCCGTGCTCCTCGGCGGCCACCAGCCCCGCGTGCCACTGGCACAGCTCCACCTCCGAGTAGACCCGCCCGGAGAGCAGCTCCAGGAGCACCATGCCGAAGGCGTACACGTCCCACTTGGCCGTGGGCCGCAGGTTCTTCAGGCACTCGGGCGCCTGGTACGGCGCCGGAGCGGCGGCGGCCGCCCCCGCCGCCGCCGCGGACGCCGACCCGCACGGGCTCGCGCCCGGCCCGGGCATCTGTGACAGGTCCGGCAGGCTGCTCGTCGAGTGCATCGACCGCTTGCTCCCGAACAGCCGCGCCGACGCGCCCGCGCGGTAGTGCGGCGCCGCCTCGCCCGACGCCAGCCGGTCCAGGCCCAGGTCCCCGATCCAGGGCTCCATGTCGCCGCCCAGAAGGATGTTGCTCGGCTTCAGGTTCCCGTGCACGCCCTTCTTCTCGTGGATGTACGCCAGCCCGCGCGCCACGCCGCGCGCGATCCGCAGCCGCGCCTCCAGGCTCAGGTGCAGCGGCGACGACGACCCGAAGCGCCCTGCAGAGGTGCGGCAATAATCATCCGGTCATATGACCAAATCAGGTGAAGTGAGCCTCGTGATCGTAAAAATGGAACGCCAAGGCGTTACGCGTTGTGGAGTTGTACTGATTTTGCGACTGATGAAGCAACCAAAGGACAGTTCTTTCAGTACCAAAGGGACGAGTCCTTAAGACTTGCAGCAAAATTGCAATGATTCGTGTGAGCAATGACAAATTTATTTGCACTACCAGTACCTGTGACTGTGACCAATGCGATTAAGGTAGTGTTTGGTTGAGGAGCCAAGTAGAACGGAGCCGTTCCATTCCTGATTCTAGGAACGGAGCCGCTCTGTTCTGTGTTTGGTAATACTGGAACGGAGCGGCTCTGTTTTTTGTTTGGTTGCAGAGTGAACGGAGCGGAGCGTGACTGTGAGAGCGGGATGGGAACGGAGCGGCTCCGTTCCATTGATTTTTTGGAGCGGAATGGTTCCAGATCTGAGGAGAATATTCCCTGATTGGAGCCATTTCCGTTCTAGTTACTTTCTAACCAAACCAGCACAAAACTGGAACAGAACGGCTCCGTTCTACTTGGCTCTCCAACCAAACACTACCTAAGCTCTTCAGGCAATAGTTGAATCAGTACTACTAATGCGCATTTAGTTGCAGCACGTACAATCAGTAAAGTGCCATCTTTTCATAAGACTCATCAAGCCGTTGCAAATGATTATAAAGTTCGAGGCTATGAACCGTACTACAGGTGCATCATTAGTCGGTGTCAAATCAAGCAACTTTCCGATGCAATTTCTAGTATCTGAATGAACGTTGGTGCTGGAGAGAGACGAAGGAGGAACTTACTGCTGAATGCGATGTTGGCAAGGCTGCCGTTGGGGCGTAGTCGTGGATGAGGAGCTTCTCGTCGGCGCCCCAGTAGAAGCCGCGCAGCCGGAGGATGTTGGGATGCGGAACCGGGCGAACGGCGCGCACCTGCGCCTCGAAGTCCTTGAGCTTTTTCGGCGCCGCCGCTCTCGCCGATGCGCCGGACGGCCAGCGCGGTGCCGTCGGCGAGCACGGCCTTGTACACGATGCTGGAACCCGTGGCGCCGAGGATGTAGGCCGACGCCTTGAGCAGTGTCTCCATCTCGAGCTCGCCGTCGCCGTCGACCGTCACCAGCGTCGCAGGCGCGGGGGGCGCCTGCTTGCTGCTGCTGGGGCAGGTTGTGCTTCTTGCTGCCGTGCTCCTGCGGGGTGCTCCGGCCGATGAAGCTTCCCCTCTTCTTGAGGCCCTCCTCGTCGGAGGAACTCGCCGTCCGACGACGCGGAGTACCTCGGAGCTGTCCGAGCTGTCGTTCCTGCCTGCGGCCAATGCAGCACCCCGTGGACGTGGACGCCTTCTCTTCTTTGCCTCCGGCGATGTCGAGCGTCTTGGACTACGCCGCCGTCGAAACCTCGCGCGCTCTTCTGCTGCAGGTGCGGCGGCGGCGTCGGGTCCTGCTCCCGACGCTGCCGCCTCTTCTTCCTGACGTGGTACGCGTACATGAACAGCATGAAGAGGAGGCCGACGCCGGCGATGTCCCCGACGACGATGGCACAATGGACGCGGGACGAAGCTTATCCTGCTCGCTCGGCGGCCTGCCCCTGGGCTTGCGGCGGGGCGCGAGCGGGGTTTCTTGGGGATGGCCGCGAACGCCGGCGGCGAGTCGGTGGCGTTGGGAGGCTTCGACAGCGACGACGGGATCGAGCACGCCTGCTTCAGCGGCGGCCCGCACAGGTTCGGGTTGCCCTCGTACGCCGCCCGCCGGCTGCGCGGCAAACGGGCCGGCCTGTGGGATCGCGCCGGTGAAGTTGTTCCGCGACAGGTCCACCGTCGCGTTCGCGGGGACGACGGCGGCCAGCTCGGTCGGCACCGCGCCGCCGAGGTTGTTGGACGAAACGTTGAGGAGGCGGAGTGCGGTCCCACCGAAGTCCGACGGGAGCGAACCGTTGAAGTCGTTGTCGCTTAGGTCAACAAGCTCCACGTCCCGAGGCCTCCGACGGGGAGCTCACCGGCGAGGTGGTTGCTGGCGAGCCCCAGCGCAAGGAGGCTCGGCAGCCTGCACAGCGCGGCGGGGAGGCGGCCCGCGAGCGCGTTGCCCGAGAGGTTGACCTGCTGCAGGCCGCGCGCGTAGGCCGCCGCCCGCGTCCGGGAGCTCGCCTGACAGCGCGTTTCTTGGCGAGCGAAAGCACGCGGAGCTCGGTGGCGTTGAGCAGCGTGGGCGGCAGGCTGCCGCTGAGGCCGTTCCCGGAGAGGTCGAGGTGGCGCAGGTGCTCGACGCGGCCGAGGTCGGGCGGCAGCGTGCCCGAGAGCTGCGCGTTGGGTAGGACGAGGCTGAGACCCGCGACACCGTGGCCGCCGCCAGCGACGCGCCGAGGGCCGGCCGCCGCGGTCGCTCCGGTGGCGTTGGCCGTCGGCGGAGGCCGAGGTCACGTTCGCCCGCGGCCGGCGCGGCGTCGTCCTGCGGGAAGCCGTTGCAGATGACGCCGTTCCAGGCTCACGGCGCGGCGTCGCTGTAGCTCCAGCCGGCCAGCGCGCCCAGCGGGTCCGCGGTGACCGCGTTCTTGAAGGACATGAGCAGCACCCCCCGTCCGCATTGAGCCCGCACGCGCCGGTGCACAGCGAGGCGAGAAGCAGCAGTAGCCACACCTAACCGCTCCCGCCATAGCTCCGCCGCCTCTCCCCCGCCCATCCATTACCTCTGCGGGCGTGCTTTTCCTAGACGGCCGGCGCCGACGCCGAGGCCAACATGTCCGTGCTCGATCCTCCTAGCTTTCCTCGGTCGGGGTGCACAAGCGAGCGTTGACCGACCCGGTCCGCGCCGGTTGGCTTCCTTGGTAGCTCAGCGCCCTCCCCTCGCGGTCAGGGCGCAGGGGCAGCAGGTGGAGTGGAGAGGCGGTACGAGCAGTGAGAGGTTGGTAATGGCATGTGATGCTCTGGCGGGCGGGCTGAGCGGAGCGGAATAAAAGAAGCGAGCTGCGAGGCGCCGGGTGCGGGTGGGGTGGGGTGGGTGGGTGGCCGCGTGGGGTGTGGGAACTGGGAAGCCGAGGCTGCGGCCCGCGACGACAGGACAGACACAGAGTAGACAGAGGTGCCCGGAACGGCCGTGAATCCTCCCCAGTTTTGAGATTCCACGCCCCGGCCGCTATAAATTTTCGAGATTGTGGGACCCGAACGGCAGCCGGCATGCAGTACACACGTCGTTGTCGCCTCTGACCTCGCTCCATCTTCCTTACCGACTACCGATGGAGAAGAGACTGGCAGACTGCTCCGTCGGCCTCCATGGATGCAGATGCAAGTAGGAACAACAGCTGTGCTCGGGCCCGTCGTGTGGTGGCGTGGTTCATGGCATCGGAAAGCGTCGACCTGATGTGCGTGCCCAGGCCCATCCGAACGTCCGGTCGGGTCTCCATCGATCGCCAGCCGCGCGATGCTTTTGAGTTGGGTCGCGGTTGGGTTGGGGACGGTCGGATTTGTTTCGGGGATTATTACGTGGTCTGTGTCCTTAATTATGTGCGGTGTGGGTGCTGATGCAGGAAAAATGAAAGCGACGGATGTACACGTCGACGGCTTCTTTTTCAGTTAGATCAGCGTCCTTTAGTTTTGGTACTGTACCGGACGGCGGGAGGCCGGCTTCTCCTTTAAAAAAACCCAAACTTTTGGACAGGAGAAACGGACACTTCATTCATACTTCAACGCTGCTAACGTCTGGGCACCTGCCTGCCGCTTTCGTACACAGTTACACTTCGCGCTCCCCTTTTCCTACGGCCATTTCTTTTTAAACTAATTGATATTGTAACAGTAGTAACAGACTACAGTCTACAGATAAGGTATTCCTCACCGAACGGTATGTTTGTACCTATATAAATAAGAGCCAACATACAGGCTGTTCGCTTTGAACCAATGTTTAAAATTGCTACGGCTGCAATATATAAAGACAAAACCTTATATAAACAATAAAAGTTATTATGGATTAAAGCGAAATGAACATGCTAACGATTGAGACAAAGAACCTCTCTATCAACAAGTGGACCAAGTGACTCCATGATAGTATGATACCGTTGCAAGAGAGAATCAGAGAGAAATTGTAGACATGAGACCGTTGCAATAGTGTATTAACATGGAAGTAATATAATCATTGTTAATATGGAGAGGTTCAGTCAAGTCTTAGTGTAAATACACTATATCCTTTATGTGGTGGATGCATAGATACAAGCATGAACATAGCTTGCATATTCAGATGGATGACTAAGCAAGGTAGTGGGGTGACTGGGTGTAAATAGAGAAACTAGACACTCTAACTTAGGTGCTAGGATCTGAACACAATTGCCAAACTGCTTCCACGTTGCTCTACCCTTGTTTTACACTACAACACTCTAAACTTAGGTGCTAGGGATCTGAACACAATTGCCAAACTGCTTCCACATTGCTCTAACCCTTGTTTTACACTACAAGTAAGACGATAGTTATATCCTTGTATGGACAGTGAGCCCTATCTAGCAGAGGTTTAACTATTTCTATTTGGTTGTAGCTATATGTCGTACATGGTGCACTCCTTTGGTGTGTCATAGTGGCAAGTGTGACGCGCCATAGTGGCGAGTGTGAGAGCCCACGCCATCGACTACAGTGTAGTTGGTAGTCATTGTATTTGTAGCCACACGTATTGTATAATCCTAATGGGTATGTTTGTACCTATATAAATGAAGAGCTAACATACAGGCTGTTCGCTTTGAAACCAATGTTCAGATCGCTACATGGCTGCAATACATAAAGACAAAACACTATATAAACAATAAAAGTCATTACGGATTAAAGCAAAATGAACTTGCTAACGATTGAGACAAAGAACTCCTCTATCAACAAGTGGACAAGTGACTCCATGAAAGTATGATACCGTTGCAAAAGAGAATCAGAGAGAAATGTAGACATGAGGACCGTTGCAATAGTGTATTAACATGGGAGTAATATAATCATGTATAATATGAAGCGGTTTAGTCCGTCTTAGTGTAATACAATATATCCTTATGTGGTGGATGCATAGATACAAGCATGAACAGAGATTACATATTCAGATGATGACTAAGCTAGGTAGTGGGTGTAAATAGAGAAACTAGAGACTCTAAACTTAGCTGCTAGGATTTGAACACAATTGCCAAACTGTTTCTACGTTGCTCTACACTTGTTTTACACTACAAGTAAGACGATAGTTATATCCTTGTATGGATAGTGAGCCCTATCTAGCAGAGGTTTAACTATTTCTATTTGGTTGTAGCTATTATGTCCGTACATGGTGGCACTCCTTTGGTGTGTCATAGTGGCAAGTGTGATGCGCCATAGTGGCGAGTGTGAGAGCCACCACCATCGAGTAAGGTGTAGTTGGTAGTCATCGTAGATTGTAGCCACACGTATTGTATAATCCTAATGGGTATGCCTATGACTTCAGACGTGGCTACAGTGATGCTCCACACCATCGAGTCCAGCATAGTTGGTAGACATTGTAGCCACACACACCTTGCATAGCGTTCATGGGTATGCTTGTTACCTCAGGTGTGGCTATATTAACGCCTTTTGATCACAAAGTCACCCCTAGCAATAAATATGAAGGATGAGAACCTTATCTCAACCACCCACCATCGCTACGACCAACCTAGTCACGAGTGCATGTGGTGTCAGGGTTGTGCCACCTGAGTGCACATGGTCCGTAGGGCATCTTTGGGGAAGATGCCTCTATCTCCACGGTTGAGAGCTAATTATACATATAGCTATAGAACAGGACATCAAGGGTCAAGTATAGAGTGAATTAGTCAAGTAGACATACATTGTTAGATTGAAGGGACTTCATAGTGGACTTGTAGGCGATGGTTGGTGGTAGGGGACCATGCCACATAGACACCAAGTGTGGGACAAGGTTCAATCAAGGTGACCAGGTAGGTGGTGGTGGCACGACGCCTAGGTGGGAAGCTATGAAGCGACACCTAGGCGAGAGGCGACGATTGGAGATAAGGGTTCTAGGCGGCCAAGTGCATTGGGATTAGGGGAGCCGAGAATCGACACATCAACATCTCGATGCCCTACACCTGCATTACAACTACAAGTTGGAGAAGACGAGAACTCAAGAAATGGGAGACTGAGAGTGGTGTCCAACGGTCGAGTTGTCTCTAGTTAGGCAGGGACACACAACATTTTCAAGCTAAGTTTGGACATGCATGTGGGTTTGAGGCCTTTAGATGGGCTGTTCAGGTAGTTTGGGTGACCGAAAGTAAAACCCAAATGATGACATTTAATTTAATTTTCAAGAGTAGAAAACCAAAATAAAAGCCAAAGACCGAAATATAGGTATGTTCAATCTCGAGTTTTTCAATTTTGGTATTTGGTATCGGTTTTTGCTTAAAACTACAGGCAAACCTTGAGCATGTTGGTCTCTTGCAACCTCATAATGAGCGCCTCGTATTCAACCATGTTGTTTATGTCTAAGAAATAGAGATGACACCTATAGCAGATTTGTTCTTTGGTCGGGGACACGAGGACGGATATAGAAATAGCCCTATCTGACCGACTGGAGCTGTCAAAGTACATCACCTAGGGGTGCTAGTTGAAATCAGGTTTGGTTCTAGCCTAGGTGGGAATTTGAGATTGATCCAAGGGTGACCAGGGTCCATTCGTCCTTGAAATTAGCAAGAGTCTAGCCCTTGTCTGCATGGCACTATTGAAGTCATGGTCAAACTCTATCATCTCTATCGACCACTTTGTGATGCGTCCAATTGCATGCGCGTCACGAAGGATCACTCCTAGTGGAATGGATTTAATTACTAAGATTAAGTGTGCTTGGAAATAATGATGGAGCTTTTGGGACACGATAAGGACTATGTAGACTAGCTTTTATATCTCTAGGTACCTTGCCTTGGCATTTTGCTGACTTCACTAGCAAACTAGACGGGCCACTGGGCATAATGCACAAAATTATGAGAGGGGATCAACTCAAGGGGTTAGGACTTAGGAGCACATGGGTATCAATAGAGGGCTTATAGACTCTAATCTTATCTCAACCTCCATGGATCATCCAACTCACACATAGGACAGATGACGACCTCTACTTTAGGGTTGGAGCCATTGATTAGCCCTAAAGGGGACATGGGGCTCCCAACATTCATCATACATTATAGAAGATGTGTGGGGCCTCGAGTGTTCTTGGGAGGGCCTAGTGATGGCTAGAAGCTCAATTGTTTGACAACTAGAACCATGTTGATGACATCTAGGTCACGATAATGTAGAGGAGAAGAGTGTCGCTCTCCTGTAGGACTACATGACTGGTGGCAGGTGACATACTCGTTGAGGCTTTACAAAGCCGAATCGAGAAAGAAGAGAAGCCCCTAGAGGGAGATACTCCCCCTAGGGACATGGAGGCTACTGTCAGGAGAATGACCCTCGGACCCTAAGACCCACTGGTCAGTGAGCACGCTAAGGAAAGATCCCCGGATCATTGGGGCCTGTTAGTCAGTTAAAGAGGTAGATACGTCAACCCTGAAAGGACCTGCCTCTGTTCGAACCCGCGGCACCGAGCCCATGGTCGGGCATGGCAGAACCTAACGAGGGAGGTCATGCCTGTCGGAAGGGAACCACTCGAGTGGATCCACCCAGGCCCTGGACTGACCCAACATAAATGACTGGTTGCATTAACCACGCCTGGCACCGAGCCACAGCATGGGCTCCAGTCTGCTTCCCACTCATGACCTACGGACCCCTCGGGCCGCATAGCGCTCATAACCTACGAGCCCTCAGACTGCGGTGCATTAATGATCCGCGTGCCCCTCGGCCTATGGCACACTTATGACCTATTGGACTAGGTCTAAATGCGCAGACCTCCCACAGGGCACTACACGATGGGACACATTGAGCCCAGGCTATGAAAGCCAGGGGCCAGCATAGCCCGAATGATGGTGCCTAGAACCATCGTCGCCCCCACGTCATCCATCATAATAAATACACGACAACTAGGCAGCCCGGGCCCCATGAGTACGCATGGTTCTCACCCGGGGTAAAACGTTGGTTTTACCCCTGCCTTACGAACCCTTCCTAGAGAAGCCACCGCTGGCCGACCTCTCTCCTGGTCTATAAAAGGGAGAGGCTCGCCTCAGGGCAAAGTAGGCACTTGAAGACAACCGAGCGCCTTCAGACAGAGACGAACCCACAAGGACAAACATGAGAAGGAGCGCCAACGAGGACCATGAGGCCAAACCCCCGCCAATCCAACACTTAGCTAGGACTCCACCTTACAGCTTCTAAGCTCCACTTCCACCCCAAATAAGAGATCTAGGAGCCTCGCCTCCTTATCTCAAGTGCCTGTAACCCCTACTATGAGTTTTGATCATCAATGGTGTCGGTAGCACAAGCCACCGATGACTGAAAGTAGGGATGTTCTACTCGAACTAGTATAAATCTTGTGCCCTCCGCATACACCCTCTAGAGCCTGAAACACACATAATGATTTTACCTGTCAGAGCAAGGGTACGAAACACCGACAAGGATGAACCTCCAAATGATGCTTAATCGTATCCCTAGGGACCTTAAGCATGTCATAACACTAAAAATATTGATGTTTGCCCAGAAGAAGGTGACGAGAATGAGTTTTTATTTTGACCTTAGGTTCCCACCACTGTGGGTCATTTGGAGGCCTTCCCACCGATCTTTATAACCTTTATGAGGAACATATGAGCAACCGATGGGCACATCGTGCCTTCAGGCTTACTAGAGTAGGCCTATGATCAGGGGCCATTGGGCCCTTAGGAGGGGCAACATGCATTGTAATGGCAACCTTAAGGCTCTCATGAGAGAGCCTCATTTTAAGGGCTCTACTTTGGAGCCATGTGTCATGATGTTGTGTAGCTTCTCAACCACAACTATGGCCTTAGTGTGGCCAGAGGGCATAATGATTATGCCTTGGGCCCATGTATCTTGAGGATTAGGTACTAGTAGTGGACAACCACTTTGAATTTATAGAGCATGGAGTGCTTAAGAAAGGCATTGTAGGGAAGGTGGAGCTCGGTGACGATGAAATTCACATACTTAGTGTGAAAGTTTCCTTAGTGCCAAAGGTGACTACCAACTTGATGGAGCTGATAAAAAGGACCATCTCTAGGAGAACCGTGTTAATGAGCACATGGCCATGAGATCGATGCGTGAGGTCTACATTTTGTTAAAGTCGTACGTCGATATGATGTTGAGTTTGTGAAAGTCACCTAGAGGGGGGGGTGAATAGACGAAATCTGAAATTTATAACTTAAAAGACAAACTATAAGCCAGGGTTAGCGTTAGAATAATATTCGAGTCCGAGAGAGAGGGCGAAAACAAATCAACCAAGAAATAAAGTGGATGACACGGTGATTTGTTTTACCGAGGTTCGGTTCTTGAGAACCTAGTCCCCGTTGAGGTGGTCACAAAGACCGGGTCTCTTTCAACCCTTTCCCTCTCTCAAATGATTACTTAGACCGAGTGAGCTTTCTCCTTAATCAAATGGGTCACTTAGACCCGGCAAGGACCACTACAAACTTAGTGTCTCTTGCTTTGATTACAAGTCACTTAGAGAACAAAAATGAGGAAGAAGAAAGCGATCCAAGAACAAGAGCTCAAAGAACACGAGCAAAACACTCTCTCTATAGTCACTAGGAGTTTGGAGTGAATTTGGGACTTGGAGAGGCCTTGATTCTTTTGAATTGTGTCTTGTATTGATTGCACTAGCTCTTGTATTGAATGGGATGTCTGAAAAACTTGGATGCTTGGAGTGGTGGTGGTTGGGGGTATTTATAGCCCTCAACCACCACATAGCCGTTGGGGAGGTTGTCTGTCGATGGGCGCATCGGACAGTCCAGTGCGCCATTGGACACTGTCCGGTGCGCCAGCCACGTCACCCAACCGTTAGGGTTCTAGCGATTTCGACCGTTGGAGCGTTGTCTTCATGTTGCACCGGACAGTCCGGTGCTGCATCGGATAGGTCCTGTTCACTGTTCGGTGCACCTCTGACGCCCGCTCTAGCTTCTACGCGCACTGTTCACGCTTTTGCAGACGACCGTTGCGCTGGGTAGCCATTGCTCCGCTGGTGCACTAGACAGTCCGGTGGCACACCGGACAGTCTGGTGAATTATAGCGGAGTGGTGCCTGAGAAACCCAAAGGTGAAGAGTCCAGACTGTACGGCCCCTGGTGCACCGGACACAGTCCGGTGGCACACCAGACAGTCTGGTGCGCCAGACCAGGGTTCTCTTCGGTTTCTTTTGCTCCTTTCTTTTGAACCCTAACTTGATCTTTTGTTGGTTTGTGTTGAACTTTTATGCACCTGTAGAATACATAATCTAGAGCAAACTAGTTAGTCCAATATTTGTGTTGGGCATTCAACTACCAAAACTATTTATAGGAAAAGGTTTGACCCTATTTCCCTTTCAATCTCCCCCTTTTTGGTGATTGATGCCAACACAAACCAAAGCAAATGTATAAGTGCAGAAATGAACTAGTTTGCATAATGTAAGTGCATATGTTACTTAGAATTAAACCAATTTATAATTTCACTAGATATGCTTGGATGCTTTCTTTTATTTAACATTTTGGACCTTGCTTGCACCACGGTTTTGTTTTTGCAAATTCTTTTATAAATTCTTTTCAAAGTCTTTTTGCAAATAGTCAAAGGTATATGTATAAGAAAACTCCCCCTGAATAAAATTCTCCTCTTAGTGTTCCAGAGGGTTTTACCAATTTTTGAAAATATCAATAAGTACCAATTGAAAAAGGATCAAATACATTTAGATATCAGTTTGAAAACTTATTGAAAATTTTGAAATTGGTGGTGGTGGTGCGGTCCTTTTGCTTTGGGCTAATACTCTCTACCCCCTTTGCATTAATTGCCAAAAACGGAGAGTTTGTGAGCCCTTTATATTTCTCCCCCACAATATATGAGTGAAAGATTATACCAATGTGAGAGTGAGGTGAAGTAACGATGAAGGGTAAATGATACCGGTAGAGTGGAGTGGAAGCCTTGTCTTCGTCGAGTACTCCATTTCCCTTTCAATCTACGACTTATCATAAGAATACACTTGGAAACACATTAGTCATAGCAAATGAAAGAGATAAGATCAAAGGTATATAAATGAGCAATGTGTGCAATGTTTCAATCAAAATTTCGAGAATCAAGAATATTTAGCTCATTCCTAAGTTTGCTAAAGGTTTTCTCATCTAAAGGCTTGGTAAAGATATCAGCTAATTGGTCTTTGGTGTTAATATAGGCTATCTCGATATCCCCCTTTGTTGGTGATCCCTCAAAAAGTGATACCGAATGTCTATGTGCTTAGTGCGGCTGTGTTCAACGGGATTCTCTGCCATGCGGATAGCACTCTCATTATCACATAGGAGAAAGACTTTACTCAATTGTAGCCATAGTCCCTGAGGGTTTGCCTTATCCAAAGTAATTGCGCACAACAAAGGCCTGCAGCAATGTACTCGGCTTCGGTGGTAGAAAGAGCTACTGAGTTTTGTTTCTTTGAAGCACAAGACACTAGGGATCTCCCCAGAAACTGACAAGTCCCTGATGTGCTCTTCCTATCAATTTTATACCCTGCCCAATCGGCATCGGAATATCCTATTAAATCAAAGGTTGATCCCCTGGGGTACCAAAGCCCAAACTTAGGAGTGTAAACTAAATATCTCATGATTCGCTTCACGGCCCTAAGGTGAACTTCCTTAGGATCGACTTGGAACCTTGCACACATGCATACGGAAAGCATAATATCCGGTCGAGATGCACATAAATAGAGTAAAGATCCTATCATCGACCGTTTATACCTTTTGATCTACGGATTTACCTCTCGTGTCGAGGTCGAGATGCCCATTTGTTCCCATGGGTGTCTTGATGGGCTTGACATCCTTCATTCCAAACTTCTTAAGAATGTCTTGAATATACTTCGTTTGGCTGATGAAGGTGCCCTCTTGGAGTTGCTTGATTTGGAATCTTAAGAAATATCTCAACTCCCCCATCATTGACATCTTGAATTTTTGTACCATGATCCTACTAAACTCCTCATAAGTAGATTTGTTAGTAGACCCAAATATGATGTCATCGACATAGATTTGCCATACAAACAAATCATTTGCAACAGTTTTTAGTAAAGAGAGTAGGATCGACTTTTCCGATTTTGAAGCCATTAGTGATAAGAAAAATCTCGCAGGCATTCATACCATGCTCTTGGGGCTTGCTTGAGCCCATAAAGCGCCTTTGAGAGTTTATATACATGGTTAGGGTACTCACTATATTCAAAGCCGGGAGGTTGCTCAACATAGACCTCTTCCTTGATTGGTCCATTGAGGAAGGCACTCTTCACGTCCATTTGATAAAGCTTGAAGCCATGGTAAGTAGCATAGGCAAGTAATATGCGAATTGGCTCAATCCTAGCTACGGGTGCATAAGTTTCATCAAAATCCAAACCTTTGACTTGTGAATAACCCATGGCCACAAAGTCGGGCTTTGTTCCTTATCGCCACACCATGCTCATCTTGCTTGTTGTGGAATACCCATTTGTTACCTACAACATTTTGATTAGGACGTGGAACCAAATGTCATACCTCATTCCTCGTGAAGTTGTTGAGCTCCTCTTGCATTGCCAACACCCAATCCAAATCTCTTAATGCATCCTCAATCCTGTAAGGCTCAATAGTGGACACAAAAGAGTAATGTTCACAAAAATGTGCAACACGAGATCTAGTGGTTACCCCCTTATGAATGTCGCCGAGGATGGAGTTCACGGGGTGATCTCATTGGATTGCTTGGTGGACTCTTGGGTGTGGCGGTCTTTGACCCTGAATTTCTTGCTCATCTCCCTTGTCTTGATCAACTTCATCTCCCCCTTAATCATTGCCCTCTTCTTGAGGTGGCTCATCTTCTTGATCTTCTTCTTCATCACCTTGAGCCTGTTCCTCATCTTGAGTTGGTGGAGATGCTTGATTTGAAGATGATGGTTGATCTTGTGCTTGAATGGGCTCTTCGGATTCCATAGAACACATATCCCCAATGGACATGTTCCTTAGCCACTACCGGAATCCGGGCCTTTGCCAAGTGCCGGCGTCTTTGCCGAGTGCTTTTTATCGGGCACTCGGCAAAGACTACTTTGCCGAGTGCCGCCCTCGGCAAAGTCCTGCGCTCGGTAATGAGACAGTTTACCGAGTGCAGGACACTTGGCACCGCGGAGCACTCGGCAAAGAGCACTTTGCCGAGAGGCAAACACTCGGCAAAGACAGCTCTCGGCAAAGGGCCGTTAGCGGCCGTTTGCAGCTGACGGCCGTTAGTCTTTGCCTAGGGCCGAAAGCAGACACTCGGCAAAGCAGATTCTTTGCCGAGTGTCAAATAACTGGCACTCGGCAAAGAGTGTCTTTGCCAAGTGTCTTATGTGGACACTCGGCAAAGCATATTTTTATTTTTTTATTTTGGCCACCAAACTTTTTATGGTATGTTCCTACACTATGTAGACCTACATGTACCATTTTGGGACAATTATAACAGTGTTTTTCAATAGCTAGTAGATTTAGTTCGTTTATTTGAATTTCTTCGGAAAAATCACATTTGAACTGCAGGTCACTCGAAACTTGGAAAACCATGCATGCAAAATGATATCCATGCTACTTAGCACAAGTTACGACCGATTTCAGGAGCGGACCGGAAATTTCGAGCACCATGCTCACTCAAACATGCCCGTGAACTGGCCATCTAGTTGTTTAAAAATTGTATAAAACACAAACAAAGTCAGAAAATCATGAAACCTGTCCATATGTCATGATATCATATGTAGAGGCTGTGATAAAAATTTGACAAAGTTTCAAGAAAGCTGTGACACACTATGTGTACAAATCTAAGAGATCCACATTGAAACTCTATGATTTCATGTGTAGTTCTCTTAGGTTTCTACACATAATGTCTCACAACTTTCTCTAAACATTCTAAATTGTTTATCACAGCCTCTACATATGATTATCATGACACGTGGATAAGTTTTCATGATTTTCTGACTTCGTTTGTGTTTTATACAATTTTTAAACAGCTGGATGGCAAGTTCACGGGCATGTTGAGTGAGCATGGTGCTCGAAGTTTCCGGTCCGCTCCTGAAATCGGTCGTAACTTGTGCTAAGTAGCATGGGTATCATTTTTGCATGCATGGTTTTCCAAGTTTCGAGTGACTTGCAGTTCAAATGTGATTTTTTTTTGAAGAAATTCAATAAACGAACTAAATCTACTAGCTATAGAAAACACTTTTTCTATTTGTCTCAAAATGGTACATGTAGGTATATATAGTGTAGGAACACACCACAAAAATTTTGGTTAGGAAAATAAAAAAAATAAAAAATATGCTTTGCCGAGTGTCCAGAGATGACACTCGACAAAGTAGTCTTTGCCGAGTGTCTCCTGGGCGACACTCGGCAAAGAATTGTAAAATAATATTTGCCGAGTGTCGCCCAGGTGACACTCGGCAAAGACTACTTTGCCGAGTGTCCCCGATCTGGCACTCGACAAAGCGTATTTTAAAAATAAAAAAAATCTTTGCCGAGTGCCAGATCACGGGCACTCGGCAAAGCACGCGTTACATAGCAATTGTTAGTCCTTTCTTTCTCACTCTCTCACTCTCTTCCTCACGCGCCGCCGCCGCTGCTCTCCATGCCGCCGCGCCGTCGCCGCCGTGCCCTCGCCCACCGCGCCCCTACCCACCGCCCGCCGCGACCTCGCCCGCCGCGCCCTCACCCACCGTCGCCGTGCCCGTCGTGCCCGTCGTGCCTCGCCCGCGCCCACCGTGCCCCTCACCCGCGCCCGCCGCGCCCGCCGTGCCCGCGCCGGCGCCGCCGTGCCCCTCGCCCGCGCCCACCGTGCCCCTCGCCGTGCCCCCCGCCGCGCCCCCCTCGTCGTGCCCCCCGCCGTGCCCCTCACCGTGCCCCCGCCACCGCCCCTCGCCGTGCCCCCATCACGCCCCTCGTCGTGCCGCCGCCGTGCCCTCGCTCGCCCGGCGCCTCGCCCGCGACCAAACCTCCAAGGTGATTGCTTGCTTTATGTTCTACGTGTATGATTTATATGAAATGATTAGGTTTAATATTGAGTTAATTATATACGTGTATGATTAGGTTAATATGTAGTATTGTTGATTGCCAGCCATTGTGTCGTTGAATTATGTATGGATGTCAGCCATCGTGCTGATAGTTTTATTTGCAGGATTTCAAAACCTCCTTGTGTAGGGGAGGTGCTGCCAAAATTTTCTGTTGCTAGGCTTCTGTTAGAGGATGGAGGATCATGAGTGGATGTACACGGGCCGTAGAGGAAGGAACGATGTCACCACTGAATGGATTAGAAAGACCGATGATTTCGTGGAACGGGCATATGGCGAAGCTGCTAAAGGAGCGAGTCTAGTCCCATGCCCTTGCAGCAAATGTGCCAACCGGAAAAGAAAACCAAAGAAGGCCATGGTAGAACATATTTGGAAGAATGGATTTACGCCGGGCTATACTCGGTGGATATTTCATGGTGAAGCGCATCGTACGAGAGAGGAGGTGCTGAGACAACGTGTCGAGGATTATGACGTGGATGCGGCGGTAGCGGATATATTGAACGACTATCAGGAGGCACAGTACACGGGAGGATGTATGGATGACGAGCCAGAGCCGACTGCAAAGGCGTTCTACAACATGTTCGACGCGGCACAGAAGCCCCTTCACGGCCAGACAAAGGTTTCTCAACTGGATGCCATTAGGCGTGTAATGGCGTTCAAGTCGCAGTACAACATGAGTAGAGACGCATTTGATGGCTTGTTGACGGTTATTGGGAGTCTGCTTCCGGATGATCACGTTCTGCCAAAGAGCATGTATGAGGCACAGAAACTCCTTCGTGCACTGAAGATGACGTATGAGCAGATTCATGCTTGTCCGAAGGGCTACGTGCTATTTAGGAAAGAATACGCGGAGGCAAAGTACTGTCCCAAGTGTACATCGTCTAGGTTCATGGAGGTAGACTCTGGTGATGGACAGAAGAGGCAGCTCGACATCCCCTTGACAATCCTACGGCACCTTCCATTCATACCGAGGATCCAGCGTCTGTACATGACAGAGGAATTCGCAAAACAGATGACATGGCACAAAAATGGAAAACGATACAATCCTGACAAGATGGTGCACACATCCGATGGTGAAGCATGGAAACACTTTGATGCCATTCACCGTGAGAAAGCCGAAGAGGCTCGTAATGTACGTGTTGCGTTGGCCACAGATGGGTTCAATCCCTATGGAATGAGCGCTGCCCTATACACATGTTGGCCCGTGTTTGTTATCCCAATCAATCTCCCCCTGGTGTGTGCTTTCAAAGGTAGAATATATTCGTGTCGTTGATAATTCCCGGACACCCGGGGAATAAAATGGGCGTGTACATGGAACCTTTGATCGATGAATTGGTACGTGCCTGGGAGGAAGGGGTATGGACGTATGACCGAGCTACGAAGACAAACTTCAGAATGCATGTTTGGTACCAGTACTCCATGCATGACTTACCAACGTATGGGCTATTATGCGCTTGGTGTGTTCACGGTAAGTTCCCATGCCCAGTTTGCAAGGAAGCTCTCAGGTTCATTTGGTTGAAAAAGGGTGGCAAATATTCGTCCTTCGATAAACATCGACAATTTCTCCCTGCTGACCATCCATTCTGCCTAGACATCAAGAACTTTACGAAAGGTGTCATAGTGACAAACCGCCCACCTGCAATGATGACTGGTGCCAAAATTCGTCAACAGATAAGATGTTGATGTTCCCTGATGGGTATGCAGCTAACCTGAGTAGGGGGGTGAACTTATCTACTATGCGAGTCTTAGGGGTGAAGAGTCATGACTTCCACATATGGATTGAACGGATTCTTCCTGTGATGGTTCGAGGCTATGTCCCTAAGCATGTCTGGCTAGCGCTTTTAGAGTTGAGTTATTTCTTCCGTCAGCTTTGTGCAAAAGAGTTATTTCGGACCGTGGTTGCAGATTTGGAAAGATTGGCACCCGTGTTACTGTGTAAGCTTGAGAAGATATTTCCACCCGGCTTCTTCAATCCAATGTAGCATTTGATTCTTCATCTCCCCTATGAGGCACAAATGGGGGGCCCCGTGCAGGGACGTTGGTGCTATCCAATCGAGAGATGTCTAAAGACTATTCGAAAGAAATGAAGAAATAAATGCAAAATCGAGGCTTCCATTGTAGAGGCATACATTCTAGAGGAGGTCTCAAACTTCACAACAACTTATTATGGTGACAAACTGCCGAGCGTGCATAATCCACCCCCTCGTTACAATGATGGCGACAATGAATCGAACCTTAGCATATTTCGAGGCCAACTCGAAAGCGCAAGTGGCTCGACCACCAAGACCCTGACACATGAAGAGTGGTGGCATATCATGCTATATGTATTGACCAACCTTAAAGAGGTGACGCCATACATGGAACAATTCCTTCATGAATTCTGGCATCGATCAAGGGACCCCACTCCACAGGAATATGACACTCTTCTTAGAAAGGGTGCGAGAAATGGGTTGCCCGATTTCATTTCCTGGTTCAAACGTAAGGTACGTGCTTAGTTTGTAAAAGAGATACGTCTTTGAACTCAATTTAGCGTCTTTTAACTTGCGAATACTTGCAGGGCCAAAGAGATCCGTCTATGAGTGCTGAGTTGAGACAAGTAGCCAACGACTTTGCTTATAGGGTCAAGAAATATTCTGGGTATAACGTCAATGGATACCGTTTTCGCACAACAAACTACGACAAAAGTCGGCCCAATCGGAAAACAACGTGTTCTGGAGTCTTTACGCCCGGCCTTGATAATGTCGATTATTTTGGACGAATCGAAGAAATATATGAGCTCAATTTTTATGGTTCCAAACCTCTTACTCCAGTGATATTCAAATGTCATTGGTTTGACCCTCAAGTGACGAGATGGACACATTCTAATCTTGGGATAGTCGAAATTCGACAAGATTCCACCTTACCAGGAGACGATGTCTATATCGTGGCCCAACAGGCCACACAAGTGTATTATCTCCCATATGCGTGCCAAACGAAAGAACATCTTAAGGGTTGGGATGTTGTGTATAAGGTATCGCCGCACGGGAGGTTACCTGTTCCTAACGATGAAGATTATAACTTAGACCCGGGACACATATGATGGAGAGTTCTTCCAAGAAGATGGGCTAGAAGGGCGATTTGAGATAGACTTAACCGAAGCTATCGAAATGGACGTAGATATTGAAATGGTTGTTGATGAGGATGATGATGAGGTGCAAAATGATAATGACTTAGTAATCCTTGAAGGCAATGACATTAATGACGAACTTGTGTCTTCCGATGGTGTTGAGATTGAAATGGTTGATAGTGATGATGAGAGTTATGATCCGGCTAACCCCGACACATATGAAGATTATTTTTAATCGATGTAATGCTATATGACTTTTTATTTCACACCTGTTTTTAAATACATCTTTTTATATGTGCTTATTTGTTTACTCTTAATTGCAGGTTTTTGGACAAATATGGTCGGTGGTAATTGGCTGAGGAGGAGGAGGGGGAGGAGGAGTAGGACGGCGGATGAGGTAGAGCAGGCGGCGCAGCAGGACGACCTTGTCCAGCAGCAGGTGGCGCCTCAGGACGACTTAGACCAGCAGCAGGACAACGACGACCAGCACCAGGACTCCTCAGGTTCTGGCGGCTCAAGTTCGAGGAGCATCTACCTGCGAGGCCCCGCGAGTCTCCCTCAGCGTCCCATACTTCGGGACAGGCGACCGCTGATTCGGGCGGATGGGGAGAGGTATATAACTTTATGTTCTTCATTCTTGTTCATATTATGTGTTCAAAATCATAATATAAACTACTACTTTTTATTTATCACTTGGACTGGTCTTGGACGGTTGTGGATTATGCTAGGGGTCATCGTCGCCCCCCTAATGGCATCCTCGGCCTGTTGTGCAGGGAACACTTCCCTGGACTGGTGGAGTACGCCGGAGTGACGGGCCCAGCCTTTACCTTCGACCACTACACCGTCGCCCCCCAATGCAGTAGACCGGGACGGCCGGGAATTCAATAACAAGGCGGAGCGGGTGAAGCAAGAGCTATGGGTAAGTCTTAGTATAATGTAAAATATGTCGCATTCGTTGCAAATTCTTGAAATAATGTATGGATACATCGTTTTTGTATGCAGGATTTCTTCAGATGCGAGGCTGGATACGAGGCTAGGGCGGATGTGGTGGCCACCACGAGCTGTAAGAAGCTCGTCGTGGACATGCACTATGAGGCCCGAATCCAGGCCATCGTCACCTACCACGGCTCTGTCCTTGGGGAGAGGGTGACCAAAACTCAAGCCTGAACCATGTCGTTGACCAGGGACCAGTACCTGCAGGTAAAGTCATGCATGTTCCATACTCCTGTGAGTATCAAAACTGTAGTTAGATGTTGGTAATGCATCTGGTATAACACATGCAATCTCTTCTCTGTGCAGGGCCAATCTGGGGCGGCATCCAACAACCCTTCGGAAGGGTTCAGCCCAACGCAGCACCAGTCGAACCGCCCACCTCCATGAGTGTTATGTTTTCAGTGTTTAGACTTCAGAACTTGTGTAGAATACTTATGTTTGTGTTTGATACTTATGTCAGAGCTTGAGACGTATGAGACTTATGTTTGTGTTGGATACTTGTGTTGAACACTTATGTTTGTGATGGATATTTATGTTTGTTTTGGCTATTTATGTTTGTGATGATATCTGTGATGTATATATGTGATATATATGTGATATCTTTTGTTTGTGTGGATGGAATATAAAAAACAAATAAAAAAGGTGCCTACTGGTCACTTTGCCGAGTGTTACACTCGGCAAAGAGGTTCTTTGCCGAGTGTCAGGGCCATAGCACTCGGCAAAGAACCAAGACCTGGGCGCCGGTATAGGTTCTTTGCCGAGTGTAATGTCTCTGACACTCGGCAAAGAGGCATGCTTTGCCGAGTGCCGAAAGTAGCACTCGGCAAAGAACCTGACATGGGGACCCTCCCTGGCGGGTCGGCAAAGATTGATACTTTGCCGAGTGCTACCGGGCAGGACACTCGGCAAAGGTAACTCTTTTGCCGAGTGTCACCCGAGACACTCGGCAAGACGCCGTCTCCGTCACCCGTCGCCGTAACGGCTGCTTTTCTTTGCCGAGTGCTCCCTGACACTCAGCAAACCTCTTTGCCGAGTGCCCGAGAAAAAGTACTCGGCAAAGAAGGCTTTGCCGATGCACTGTGTGCCGAGCCTTCTTTGCCGAGTGCGACACTCGGCAAAGCCTTTGCCGAGTGTTTTTAAGGCTTTGCCGAGTGCTTCAGGCACTCGGCAAAGCGCTCATTTCCGGTAGTGAGCGCGATGCATGGAGCCTCTTCACCATTTAATTCATCAAGATCAACTTGCTCTACTTGGGAGCCATTAGTCTCATCAAACACAATCTCACAAGAAACTTCAACTAGTCCAGTGGACTTGTTAAAGACTCTATATACCCTTGTGTTTGAATCATATCCTAGTAAAAAGCCTTCTACAGCCTTAGGAGCAAATTTAGATTTTCTACCTCTTTTAACAAGAATAAAGCATTTGCTACCAAAGACTCTAAAATATGAAACATTGGGCTTTTTACCGGTGAGGAGTTCATAGGATGTCTTCTTGAGGATTCAGTGTAGATATAACCGGTTGATGGAGTAGCAGGCGGTGTTAATCGCCTCGGCCCAAAATTGGTCTGGTGTCTTGTACTCATCAAAGCATGGTCCTCGCCATATCAAGTAGAGTTCTATTCTTCCTCTCCACTACACCATTTTGTTGAGGTGTATAGGGAGAGGAGAACTCATGCTTGATGCCCTCCTCCTCAAGGAAGCCTTCAATTTGAGAGTTCTTGAACTCCGTCCCGTTGTCGCTTCTTATCTTTTTGATCCTTAAGCCGAACTCATTTTGAGCCCGTCTCAAGAATCCCTTTAAGGTCTCTTGGGTCTGAGATTTTCCTTCAAAAAGAATACCCAAGTGAAGCGAGAATAATCATCCACAATTACAAGACAGTACTTACTCCCGCTGATGCTTATGTAATCTATTGGGTCGAATAGATCCATGTGGAGTAGCTCAAGCGACCCGTCCCGTTGTCATGATGTTTTTTGTGTGGATGGTGGGCGCCAACTTGCTTTCCTGCTTGACGTGCGCTACAAACCCTGTCTTTCTCAAAATGAACATTTGTTAGTCCCAAAATGTGCTCTACCTTTAGAAGTTTGTGGAGATTCTTCATCCCAACATGGGCTAGTTGGTGATGCCAGAGCTAACCCATATTAGTCTTAGCAATTAAGCAAGTGTCGAGTTCAGCTCTATTAAAAATCAACTAAGTATAGCTGACCCTCTAACACTCCCTTAAATGCTACTGAATCGTCACTCCTTCTAAAGACAGTAACACCTACATCTGTAAAAAGACAGTTGTAGCCCATATTGCATAATTGAGAAACTGAAAGCAAATTGTAATATAAAGAATCTACAAGAAAAACATTTGAAATAGAATGGTTAGGTGATATTGCAATTTTACCAAGTCCTTTGACCAAACCTTAATTTTCATCCCCGAATGTGATAGCTATTTGGGGATCTTCGTTTTTCTCATAGGAGGAGAACATACTTTTCTTCCCAGTCATATGGTTTGTGCATCCGCTGTCTATTATCCAACTTGAGCCCCCGGATGCATAAACCTGCAAAACAATTTAGGTCTTGTTCTTAGGTACCCAAACAGTCTTGGGTCTTTTGAAGTTAGAAACAAGCACCTTGGGCAACCAATACAAGTCTTTGAGCCCTTGTGTTTGGTCCCAACATATTTGGCAACTACTTTGCCTGATTTGTTAGTTAAAACATAAGATGCATCAAAAGTCTTAAATGAAAAGTTAGGCATATTTGATGCAGTAGGAACTTTCTTTCTAAGCAATTTAACACGTGAGGTTTGCCTAGAGCTAAATGCCTCATTCTTATACATAAAAGCATGATGAGAAACAGAATGAGATATTCTAGCATGAATTTTCCTAATCTTGTGCTCAGGATAACCAGCAGGATATAAAATATAGCCCTCGTTATCCTGAACCATGAGAGCCTTGCCCTTAACAAAATTAGACAATTTCTTAGGGGCATTAATTTTTGACATTGCTTCCCTGTTGGAAACCAATGCCATCCTTAATGCCAGGGCATCTCCCACTATAGAGAATGCTTCTAACAAATTTAAATTTTTCATTTTCAATTTCATGCTCATTAATTTTGCTAGTTAGTTGTGCTATGTGATCATTTTGTTGTTTAATTAAAGTAAGGTGATCATGAATAGCATCAATATTAATGTCTCTACATCTAGTACAAATAGCAACATGTTCAACAGCAGATGTAGAGGGTTTGCAAATATTTAATTCATCTATCTTAGATTTTAGCATGGCATTTTCATCTCTAAGATAGGAAATAGAATCATTGCAAACATTCAAATCTTTAGCCTTAGAAATCAGTCTATCATTCTCAGTTTTAAGGCTAGAAATTGATTCATTCAATTTATCAATCTTAGCAATCAAACTATCATTTTCATTTCTAAGACTGACAATTGAATCATTACAAGCATTTAATTTTTCAACCTTAGCAATCAAATTAGCGTTCTCATCTCTAAGGTTGGAAATAGTGTCATGGCATATGCTAAGCTCATTAGTCAATTTTTCACATTTTTCTATCTCCTGAGCATAAGCATTCTTTACCTTAACATGCTTTTTATTTTCCTTAATAAGGAATTCCTCTTTTGGCTATCCAAGAGTTCATCCTTCTCATGAATAGCACCTATCAATTCATTCAATTTTTCGTTTTGTTGCATATTAAGGTTGGCAAAAAGGGTAAGCAAATCATCTTCATCATCACTAGAGCTAGCCTCATCACTAGATGTTGTATATTTAGTGGAGGCTCTAGATTTTACCTTCTTCTTTTTGTCGTCCTTTGCCATGAAGCATTTGTGGCCGACGTTGGGGAAGAGGAGACCCTTGTTGACGGCGATGTTGGCGGCGTCCTCGTCGGAGGAGGAGTCGGTGGAGCTCTCATCGGAGTCCCATTCTCGACATATGTGGGCATCGCCACCCTTCTTGTGGTACCTCTTCTTCTCCTTCCTCTTTCCCTTCTTGTCGTCGCCCCTGTCACTATTACTAGACATAGGGCATTTAGCGATAAAATGACCGGGCTTACCACACTTGTAGCACACCCTTTTGGAATGGGGCTTGTAATCCTTCCCCTTCCTTTGCTTGAGGATTTAGCGAAAGCTCTTGATGATGAGCGCCATCTCCTCATTGTCAAGCTTGGAGGCGTCAATGGGGAGCCTACTTGATGTAGACTCTTCTTTCTTCTCCTCCGTCGCCTGAATGCAACGGGTTGCACCTCGGGTGTGGAGGTGCCGCCTTGCTCTAAGTTGATGATTTGTTTGGAAGCCTTGATCATCAATTCAAAGCTCACAAACTTCCCTATCACTTTCTCGGGAGACATTAACTTGTATCGAGGATCACCACAAATTAATTGAACTTGAGTGGGATTACGAAAAACAAGTGATCCAAGAATAACCTTGACCATTTCATGGTCATCCCACTTGGTGCTCCTGAGGTTGCGCACTTGATTCACCAAGGTCTTGAGCCGGTTGTACATAGCTTGTGGCTCTTCTCCTTGGTTGAGGACGAAACGACCGAGCTCCCCCTCGATCGTCTCCCGCTTGGTGATCTTGGTCACCTCATCTCCTTCGTGTGCGGTCTTGAGCACTTCCCAAATCTCCTTGGCACTTTTCAACCCTTGCACCTTATATACTCCTCTTGACATAGAGAGGCAAGGAGTATAGTGGTTGCTTAGGAGTCAAAGTGCTTGATTTGGGCGACTTCATCCGAGTCGTAGCCCTTGTCCCCCACAAATGGTACCTACGCTCCAAACTCAACAATGTCCCATATGCTAGCGTGGAGTGAGGTTAGGTGATGCCTCATTTTATCACTCCACATACAATAATCTTCACCATCAAAAACTGGTGGTTTTCCTAGTGGGACAGAAAGTAAAGGAGTGCGTCTAGAAATACGGGGATAACGAAGTGGCATCTTACTATACTTCTTACGCTCATGGCGCTTAGAAGTGACGGACGGCGCGTCAGAGCCAAAGGTGGATGGCGACGAAGAGTCGGTCTCATAGTAGACCACCTTCTTCATCTTCTTTTTCTTATCGCCACTCCGATGCGACTTGTGAGGAGGTGATCCCTCCTTTAGCTTGTTGCCGAACTCCTTCGATGGAGCCTTCCCGTGGCTTGTGGACTTCTCGCCGGTCATGATCTCCCTCTTGGCGTGATCTCCCGACATCACTTCGAGTGGTTAGACTCTAATGAAGTATTGGGCTTTGGTACCAATTGAAAGTTGCCTAGAGGGGGTGAATAGACGGAATCTGAAATTTATAACTTAAAAGACAAACTACAAGCCGGGGTTAGTGTTAGAATAATATTCGAGTCCGAGAGAGAGGGCGAAAACAAATCAACCAAGAATAAAGCGGATGACACGGTGATTTGTTTTACTGAGGTTCGGTTCTTGAGAACCTAGTCCCTGTTGAGGCGGTCACAAAGACCGGGTCTCTTTCAACCCTTTCCCTCTCTCAAACGGTCACTTAGACCGAGTGAGCTTTCTCCTTAATCAAACGGGTCACTTAGACCCGGCAAGGACCACTACAAACTTAGTGTCTCTTGCTTTGATTACAAGTCACTTAGAGAACAAGAATGAGGAAGAAGAAAGAGATCCAAGAACAAGAGCTCAAAGAACACGAGCAAAACACTCTCTCTAGTCACTAGGAGTTTGGAGTGAATTTAGGACTTGGAGAGGCCTTGATTCTTTTGAATTGTGTCTTGTATTGATTGCACTAGCTCTTGTATTGAATGGGATGTCTGAAAAACTTGGATGCTTGGAGTGGTGGTGGTTGGGGGTATTTATAGCCCTCAACCACCACATAGCCGTTGGGGAGGCTGTCTGTCGATGGGCGCATCGGACCACCGGACAGTCCAGTGTGCCACCGGACACTATCCGGTGCGCCAGCCATGTCACCCAACCGTTAGGGTTCTGGCGGTTTCGACCGTTGGAGCTTTGTCTTCATGTTGCACCGGATAGTCCGGTGCTGCACCGGACAGGTCCTGATCACTGTTCGATGCGCCTCTAACGCCTGCTCTGACTTCTACGCGCACTGTTCACGCTTTTGCAGATGACCGTTGCGCTGGGTAGCTGTTGCTCCGCTGGTGCATCGGACAGTCCGGTGAATTATAGCGGAGTGGCGCCTGAGAAACCCGAAGGTGAAGAGTTCAGACTGTACGACCCCTGGTGCACCGGACACTGTCTGGTGCGCCAGACCAGGTTTCTCTTCGGTTTCTTTTGCTCCTTTATTTTGAACCCTAACTTGATCTTTTTATTGGTTTGTGTTGAACTTCTATGCACCTGTAGAATACATAATCTAGAGTAAACTGGTTAGTCCAATATTTGTGTTGGGCATTCAACCACCAAAATTATTTATAGGAAAAGGTTTGACCCTATTCCCCTTACAGTTTGTCCCCATCATCAATCAAGATATGTCTAAGCTTGATATTGTTGATGGTGGGGAAGACTACAAGAGCATGAATCCTCGCACCTACCATGTTGTGAGAACAACCGAAGGAATCAAAGATGATGGGTGTCCTAATCATTTGAGGGGGGCTAGTGGTGTGTGCTATGGAATCATGGCATGCACCTCACGGTGTATAAGCTTGATGACACAGTGGAAGGATAGCTTGTCGGTGGTTCTATAAATGGTGGTGATTGTGGGCTTCAACTCCTAGAAGTCAAGGTCATCCATGCTACCTTTAGGGAACATGACCTTGATGACCTGAGTCTCATTGTCATGCTTCTTCTATGGTTCTGCATATTATTGTTGTCGCTTCTAGCTAGATATTTAACTGCTTGGCACTAAGGTCAACTCATGATCATTTATTGTGTGCCTAGGATAGTAATTCTTTTGCACAATGCCTTAGGACCCTAAGCATGGTCGCTTGTGTTCGAAGGGGACAACATCACCGCCATCACCCATGGCACCATAGGCCTTGCTTTATTATTATTATTCTAGGAAGCACCCTAGGAAGGAATGGCTTCCACCAGCCCTAGCTAGGTAGCGTAATGGGAATGCCGTGCCCAACCCTTAGTGCCCTAAGAGCACTTGTCTGCCACACAGAGTAGGTCACCCATGTTATGGATGATGCGGTTGCACCGCTTCTCTAGCATCTTCTCATCTCACATGCATAATGATGACATAGGACATGAAGATACATGGGACAGTGTTTGTGACCTGACATAAATACAACATGAAGGCACATAGTGTTTCGCTAGATTGTTGTTGGATGGTGTGGAGGTCGGACTCCTTATTTGTCCGAGAGTAAGGCTTTAAAATTTTGGACATAATTTGTCAGTAGAGCTCCTCCCATGATCAAATGGATGCCTTAGAGAGATTCATGAGCCAAGACTAGCATGGCTAGTCAAGGTCACATGAAAATAATTCATCATCACTTTCATCCCCACCAATGGCGAGGATAGCGATGGCCCCATTATACTTCTTTAGAAGGTGAGGGTGAAACTTAATTTTATGGCCACGCCACCTAATGGAGTTCGAGCATAAGCACCATACACATGGCCCTAATAGGGTGGACCAGCTGAGTAACCTGGCTGCAAGCTAAGGCAATTCTTGAGAGAATGGTAAGATATCGACTCGTCATAGCGATGATGTTTGTGCGAGGGATCGATGGGCCATGTTGCTAGTGTAAATGGTGACGTAGGTCTCCAGGCTATGGCTCAGGAGGACATGGTGCAGGTGGAGCCACATGTGTCACTGACACATGAGTCACTGACATGGTAAAAAATTTACCACCCACCGTACCCCAAAATAGTGGCTAATAGTTAATTTTTCCCATACCATCAAGTTCGGAGTAGTTGGTAGCCGCTTTAGCCACACACATTATACAACACGTGCAGGTACACATGCGGTCTTAGTGTGTGCGCCTACAAGGCTACAACGATGCTTTTTAGCAGCAACATCACCCCTCGTAATAAATATGATGGATGAGAGCCTTATATTAACCACCTAGCTAGTACCATACAACCTACGTTATCGAGGGTGCATGTGGTATCGTTAGACCCATGCAATCTTGATTTATCTTGCGTTGGTGTCGTATTAGATAGTGTTGGGGGCTCCTGCATAAAGCCCTGGCTTGTAGGGCCCCCTGATCGACCAACATGAGACTTGCTCTCTCGGCCGGAGCAAGGTCGTGATGATGCTACACTGTCACTAAGCTGAGCTTACTCTAGATCTGTGTCTACTACCAATAGAGTCGTAAATAAAAGATGTATTACTATACATGGTTACAGCTTGTTCTGAACACCGACAAACTCTAGCGTATTAGTATTATTATCATCATCCTACATTTCATAATCTAATAATCCATCTAATAGAACCCCTTAAGCAGCACCACACGGGACAAATGTGAACAATGCTTAGCAGTTCCCTGGTCGGCAGGCGATCGATCGACACAAGACAACCTTGTCAATTTGCCGTCATGAAGACACTGGTTTTAGGCTTGCATGCACTGGGGTCGTCAGGCAAGTAAATGCATGGATGGGATGATCGTCCATGCAATGAATGTGAGACCCCGGTACTGTGCCATCATCAGTGCAGGGGGGACCCCGGTTGTGCAATACAGTGCGCAGGACCCTAGCCCTAGGTATCCTGCTAGCTTCAAGCTAGTAGTGTGAAACGGAGCTGGAGGACGAGGAGATCGATCGAATCTTGATGCATGCGCTGCGCCCATGCCAATACAATCGAATCGTGGTGGCCACCGACGCATGTGCCCATGCACGCACACGCACGCCGCAGCTTTGCCAGGGTTTTGCTAGCTCCTGTACCCGTGTGGCCCCTGTGTGTCGAACGATGAGGATGACCACGACAGTGAACTGACAGCCGCTGCCCCTGCCGTCGTAGCATAGCATGTACACGTCTGTCGTCGCTTGGCCACGTACGTACGTACGCACGGCGCGCGTTCCTTGCCACATGGCGTGTACGCTTGTTAATTGGGGTAGTGTGGTGCTCATGCTGTCATGCATATGCTTTGTTTCTGGTCGGTTGTTGATCGATAATAATCCATCTTTGGAATGGAATAATGCATGGACGCGTTTAGTTTGGTTTGGCCATCACATTTATATGTGCATGCATGCATCATCTTAGAGAGTGTTTGGTTTTTAAAAACTAATTTTTAGTCCTATCATTTTATTCTATTTTAGTATCTAAATTGCTAAATACAAAAATTAAAATAGAGTTTTAGTTTCTATATTTGATAATTTAAGTACTAAAATGAAATCATATTAAGGGACTAAAAATGAGTAGCTAGATCAACCATTCAATCGACGTCCGGGTGCCGCGCGGTCGATCGGTCGCTTTCATGATCGAGGAAATGATTATGCTAGCTCTTGTTTTTCCAGCTCAAGTTTGTTGCTTGTTCAGCATCATGCATGCATGCATGCATGGGGAGCCAATAATGCATGGAGTACGCATTATTGGAGGGAATCCGTCGATCATGTATGCAAGCTAAGCTCATGTCGAGATGATGCTACGTAAGACAATTAGGTCATAATTTCAGAATCATGCATGCATGGTGTGTAATGGGATTGTCGGCTTGTCGCGTGACTGGTCAAAATTAACGACGACGGAGTTCAAGCGCAAAACTAAAGCATGTGTGTGTACTGGGTGAGCCAGTATGTTGCATGTATATGTGTCTACGTACGTGCGTACAGCAGTACAGGAAGAGACAACGAAGTACAAGTCGACACAATACATGCATATACATGCATGAGCCAGACATATGCTCTGTTGTCCATGCGTAAGATTCTATGTCATGCATCATGAAAAACAAGCTTGCACGTGTGTTCCTAGAGGAAATTAATGATATTATTTAGTATATACTGTATTAATATGATCACTTTAATATATACCCCATATATATTATTGAAGTCGTTGTAAATGAAACATGAGTTGCTTTGCTGGATTTCTTTGGTCAATATATACAGAGGAAAAGTTTCTGGCCGGGTTTTCTACTACATATACTGTCATTTCAAATTTAACACACTACACACGTTCTTTGCCAATACACTCGGTAAATGCTATTTTACACTTGGCAAAACCTTTACCGAGTATTGCACTCGGCAAATATTTTATCGACAAAGAGTTCTTTGTCGAGCACTTTTTTCGGACACTCGATAAAGACTTTGCCAAGTGTCAAAAAGCACTCGGCAAAAAAAGCACTCGGCAAATTTATAATCGAAAAAACCCAAAAAATAGCAAAATAATTTTTTTTAAATTACGAGAACAACTCTCCAACTACTACCCATTACCATACTCACGCCCTATCATTTTTCACCATTATTTTGAATCAAATTTACATGTTTTGTAAATGGTGAGATTCGAACTCGCAACCTCTCTCTCGCATACCCTCCTCTACCAATACACTACTACATCAATTATATCTATATTACGTTTTCATTCCTCATGTATTGTAACAAACCGAGAGTAATTTGATTATTTAAGACACTAAATGAATTTATTTGAAAATGTGACCAACTATAAAGTTGCATAACTTTTCGAGATCTACAAGTTCTATTTTGATAGTTTCTACATTTGAGGCCGTTTACAAAATTTGAATTTCAAATTTGAAAACTTCACACGAATTTTTCAATGATCAGATGATTTCAAATCAAAAAATTGTCAATTACAAAGTTTCATTACATTTCAAGACCTACAACTTTTATTTTGGTGGTTTTCCATCCGAGCTAGTTTGAAAAATTCAAATTTTAAAATTCAAACATAGTTTTGCATGACAAGATGATTTCAAACCAAAACATTGTCAAGTACAAAGTTTCATAACTCTTCAATACCTACAACTTTCATGTTGGTGATTTTTTTCAAGTCGTTTTCAAAATTCAAATTGTAATTTTTTTAAATTCAGACGTAGTTTTCGTTGACAAGATGACTTTAAATGAAAAGTTGTCAACTACAAAATTCTATAACTTCTCAAGATCTACAAAGTTTATTTTGGTTGTTTGATCATTTATTCATCTCACATGACGGTTCTAGCAATATGCACAAATCTTATACATCTCTCTCGTAGTTTCATAAACTACGAGAGAGATATAGGTTTTATGAACAAATTTATTTTTATTTTGTCATATGAAGAAATGTTCAAAATATAAATTGTATATCATGATGAGTTATACAAATTTGTAGTTGAAAACTTTTTCATTTGAATTAATTTTCTGCTTTAAAATGTGATTTTTAAATTGTCTTTGCCTAGTGTTGAAAAAAGCACTCGACAAAGAGCTCTTTGCCGAGTGTCAAAAATAAAACACTCGGCAAAAAGCTCTTCGCCGAGCGTTTTATTTTACCGAGGGTTTTTTGCATGGCACTCGGCAAAGAGTTTCTTTGTCGAGTGCCTGAAAAAAACACTCGGCAAAATATTTGGCACTCGACAAAGAGCCAAATTCCAGTAGTGTTTCTTCTTTCTCCCACTCTTTCTATTAGATCAAGTTTAACAATATAACCAAATAATGACCGTAAGAATCTTTATAGACTACCTCTTACTCTATTTGTATAGTAGTTAGCTCTTCACTATTAATATATGACTTGTCTAAGGCAGCTATAAAGATATGTTTGGTTTAAATTTTGGCTATGGCTTTTGCCCCACAGAAGCCAAATCAAAGGGTACAATATAGCCGTCAGCTTTTTCTAAAAGTCAACATTCTTGCAGTGCAAAATTAAAAGCATGTCTAGACATACTTTTAGTTTCTTTTAGATGGACGAACTTTGCACATATATATGGAAGAACCTTTAGGGCTGAATTGGTGACCAGGAAATTGGAGAGTATCCATGGAGGATATTGAATAGGAAGAGGTTTCCTCCTCTACAGGTCCCTCCAATTCTTTGGCCACAAAATCAATCCTGCTTATTGTATAGCAGCTTACACCAAACATCTTTTAGCTTTTTTACAACTCATAGCCAACACTAGCGTTTTCATAGCTCATAGTCCACAACAACAATTTTTATAGTCAGAACCCAACCAGAAAGACACTAAGTTTACAACCCGCTTCTCCTCTTTTTCCTCTCCCTCTCATCCACCTCAACATTTAGTCGATTTAGATAGACTGCAGCGCTTGCGCTTCCATTCGTCCTCCCCGCGTCTACTAGAGGCAATAGTAGCCTCCTATATGTTGTATCAATGCCCTCTACTTGTCCCTCTATCATAGAGCGGTCGCCTCTTCCCCTACACACAAGGCATGCTATACTCCTTCGTGCTTGCCACCGCTCATCTTTACCACCGACCGCTGCCTAGCTTCACGCGGAGTGGACCCAATGCCACCGACCCATCAGTTTAACGAGGGACATTGTTCGCTTCCAGCCTCACCGTCAGTCTGTACACTGCAACGAATCCCTATGCTACCTCCACCATGTTCCTCCATGTCGCTAGCCCACATTGAGCCATCTCCTGTGCAGCTAGATCTCGATCGCCGTTTCGACCACGCCCTATGCCGACCCTGCGCCTATACCCCTACCCACCACTAGACACGAAGATAAAGTAGAGAAAACAACAAGCGAAGGTCTTCCTCGAGAAGACACATAAACAAAAGGGACATTTCTGTTCAAATAAAAGGAAAATGTGAAAGATGGTAGATACGATAGTTAAGATAAAAAAGGTATTATATATTTGTGGCGGGGTATAGAGGAATGACATAGTAGGAACCATCGCAGAAGGTGGTAACATAGGTGAATGAATCTTGCTGAGGTGGTGAGATTATGGGATATCGGGGAACAAATTTAGGGGAACGACTGTGGACAGTCTTACAACCACTTATTATACTTGCTCTTATCTACCTCACCTTTGTATCATGTGTCACCATGAGCCACCTTTATATCATGTGCCACCATGAGCCATAAGGAAGTCGTGTAGAAAACCACCGAAATTAGGAAGTGTTCCACCTCCTATAGGAGGCTACGTAATTATATTTATATGGGATAGGCATTAGCAGAGTCAGATCCAGGGCGGGGCGGGCGAGCCCCGGGCGAGCGCTGGTGTGAATACTGTTGCGCGCTCCTGAAAGTCGCCTAGAGGGGGGGGGGGGGGGGTGAATAGGCGAAACCTAAAATTTATAAACTTTAAACACGCACTAAGGCCGAGGTTAGCGTTAGAATTAAATCGGAGTATAGAAGATAGTTCTCCTTGCTTAGAGTTACTCAATCAATGCAGATAACGTTTGGGAGCAAACTTCAAATCTATATGAGCAAGGGAACTTTTAGAGAGAGGAAAGAGGGGAAACAAATCAAGTGAAGATCAAAGGTGATTTGTTTACCGAGGTTTGGTTCTAAAGAACCTAGTCCCCGTTGAGGAGGCCACAAAGGCCGGGTCTATTCCAACCATTTCCTTCTCTCAATCGGTCACACAGACCGATCGAGGCTTCTCCTTAATCACTTGGGTCACTAAGACCCGCAAGGATCACCACACACTTAGGTGTCTCTTGCTAGCTTTACAAAGCACTTAGAGAAATAAGAATAGAAAGGAGAAAGCAATCCAAGCAACAAGAGCAACAAAAGAACTCTCTCAAGTCACTAATGAATTGAGTTGATTTAGAGGCTTGGAGAGGATTTGATGTTTGGAATGTGTCTTGGAGTGAATGCTATTGCTCTTATATTGAATGTGAACTTTAGAAAACTTGGATGGCTTGAATGGAGGTGGTTGGGGGTATTTATAGCCTCCAACCACTTCCTAGCCGTTGGCTGAGTTTGCTGTCGATGGACACACCGGACAGTCCGGTGGTGCACCAGACATGGTACTGTTCATTGTTCAGTGCGCGTTGCGTCAGCACGCCATTAGGGTTTGGAGCGGTTGACCATTGGAACCCTTTGTCCTGTAGCTGCAGCAGACAGTCCGGTGCCACACCGGATATGTCCGGTGTGCTCTGACTTCTGACGCGCACTATTCATCTTTGGCAGTCGATCGTTGGCGTAGGTTACCGTTGCTCTGTTGGTTCACCGGAAATGTCCGGTGCACACCGGACAATCTAGTGAATTATAGCAGAGCCTGTCTCTGGAAAACCCGAGAGCCGCCTGTTTGAGGGGTGCCTGGCCTGTCCGGTGCACACCGGACACTGTTCGATGCGCCACTGGTAGCACCATTCTAAGTCTTTTGCTCCAAACTTTGTTGAGTCCCCAACTATCACACCCGGGTTTCGGGGCACCAAGACCCGGGCGCGAACATAATCACCAGGTGTGCTGGGACCAAGTCTCACACATATGATGAATCATGGCACAAGATCGAATGTCACATCTTTACTATATAATAGGAGTTATATACAAAATAAATAAATAATTACATTAAAGGAGACAACGGTCCTGCAACCCAAGGTTGACTGAGAGACAACGACCTAGACCTCTCATGAACTCGTCATAGCATCCTCCATGCGCCTCATCTTGTGGTACCTGTTCTTGACCTATGGGGGGTGTGAGACAGCAAGAGTGAGCTCACATACGTTCATAGCTGAACAAGTTGTGGGGAATAATGTGCATGAACTCGCCAAAGGTGGGAGCTCACGTGAAGTGTAAGGCTTACCAAAGAGGATGGTTAGAGTTGAGCATTGCTTTTAAAGTTGGTCAAAATTTTATTAGCAATTACTAAGTATAAGTAAATACCAACCCAATTAAGTAGTAGAACAAAAGTAATAACAACACCTGCGATGCAATGCATATGACAAATTGAATTTAAGTTCCATAAATTAATCATGTGAGGGTCCGAGCTGCTCATGACCGTGAGCACGGCTAGTATACCAGTTTTACACTCTGCAGAGGTTGCACATCTTTACCCACAAGTCATGTTACCCATCTGCCACGGGGTTGTACGGGCCCCATACACCTCTAACAAGGAAGCGAGGCAGGGTAACACTACGAGGCCTTTACAAAGTTCCACTAGCTTCAGAAAACCTGCTACAGTTTATAGGAAGCTCCAATGCAGGGATCCCTCGTCTGACCGCCATCACAACAAAATCAATCCAAGGACCTCCCTACACTGACCACTCCCCTACTGCCCTTACCCCTTTTGGGTAAGGTAGTCATCCACTAGCTTTTCTAATTAATCAGCCGAGGGCGTCCCATTAAACCCTTGTGGTAGCACTGTTTTCCCGGGTGGTCGCTCCATGTTCCAATTAACATAATGATCTTATCATGAACAGTAAATAACAACTGATAACAAAAGTATGATAATAAATAGTGTGTATCTCTATACCCAAAACCACATATAGCAATAGCAAGTACTACCCAAGAATTCAGTGGTGTTGGGGACTTATTCTCAAATGCTATGAATTAAGAACAAGGCAATACAAAAATAGGTTAATGCTTAATTGAAAGTCGCCTAGAGGGGGGGGGTGAATAGGCAGAATCTGAAAATTATGAACTTAAGCACAACTACAAGCTGGGGTTAGCGTTAGAAATATAATCGAGTACGAAAGAGAGAGCGAAAACAAATCTCAAGCAAATGAAGAGTGAGGCGCGGTAATTTGTTTTACCGAGGTTCGGTTCTTGCAAACCTACTCCGTGTTGAGGTGGTCACAAAGATCGGGTCTCTTTCAACCCTTTCCCTCTCTCAAACAGTCACCTAGACCGAGTGAGCTTCTCTTCTCAATCACTTGGGACACTAAGTCCCCACAAGGACCACCACACAATTGGTGTCTCTTGCCTTGCTTACAATTGAGTTGGGAACAAGAAAGAAAGAAGAAGAAAAGCGATCCAAACGCAAGAACTCAAATGAACACAAATGTCACTCTCTCTAGTCACTATTTGATTGGAATGAACTTTGGACTTGGGAGAGGATTTGATCTCTTGTTTGTGTCTTGGAGTGAAGTCTAGAGCTCTTGTATTGAATGCAAATGGCTGAAACTTGGATGCCTTGAATGTGGGGTGGTTGGGGGTATTTATAGCCCCAACCACCAAAGTGGCCGTTGGGGAAGGCTGCTGTCGAATATCGCACCGGACAGTCCGGTGCACCACTGGACACTGTCCGGTGCGCCAGCCATGTCACCCAACCGTTAGGGTTCGACCGTTAGAGATCTGACTTGTGGGGCCACCGTACAGTTCGGTGGTGCACCGGACAGGTCCTGTAGACTGTCTGGTGCGCCTTCTGGCGCCTGCTCTGACTTCTGCGCGCACAGACGCGCGCTGTTTGGTTTTAATATTCACTTGCAGGCGACCGTTGGCGCGAAGTAGCCGTTGCTCCGCTGGCACACCGGACAGTCCGGTGCAACACCGGACAGTCCGGTGAATTATAGCGGAGCGGCTCCCCGAATTCCCGAAGCTGACAAGTTTAGAGTCGATCTCCCTGGTGCACCGGACACTGTCCGGTGCGCCAGACCAGGGCTGCCTTCGGTATACTTTGCTCCTTTGTTTTGAACCCTTTCTTTTATCTTTGTATTGGTTTGTTGTGAATCTTTGGCACCTGTAGACCATATATTCTAGTGCAAACTAGTTAGTCCAATAATTTGTGTTGGGCAATTCAACCACCAAAATTCATATAGGAAAAGGTTTGACCCTATTTCCCTTTCAATCTCCCCCTTTTTGGTGATTGATGCCAACACAAACCAAAGCAAATATAAAAGTGCAGAATTGAACTAGTTTGCATAAGGTAAGTGCAAAGGTTGCTTGGAATTGAAACCAATATAATTATTTCAATAGATATGCATGGATTGTTTTCTTCTTATTTAAAATTTTGGACCTCATTTGCACCACTAGTTTTGTTTTTTGCAAATCCTTTGTAAAATTCTTTTCAAAACATTTTGCAAATAGTCAAAGGTACATGAATAAGATTGAAAGAAGCATTTTCAAGATTTGAAATTTTCTCCCCCTGTTTCAAATGCTTTTCCTTTGACTTAAACAAAACTCCCCCTACATAAAATTCTCCTCTTAGTGTTCAAGAGGGTTTTGCAAGTTTTGAAGATACTACTTTCTCCCCCTTTTGAACACAATAAGATATCAATTTGAAAAACTGCATTTTTTAAAATTCGGTGGTGGTGTGGTCCTTTTGCTTTGGGCTCATACTTTCTCCCCCTTTGGCATGAATCGCCAAAAACAGATACTTGTGAGTGAAATATAAGCCCTTGGAACTTTCTTCGCAATGGCAAACAAATAGATATGAGTGAAGATTATACCAAAGTGGAGAATGATGCGGAATACCAGCAAATACCAATGGAGTTGAGTGGAAGCGTCGTCTTTGCCGAATACTCCATTTCCCTTTCAATTCTATGACTAAACATGAGAATACACTTGAAAACACATTAGTCATAGACATAAAAGAGATATGATGAAAGGTATATAAATAAGCTATGTGTGCAAAGAATCAATCAAAATTCCTAGAATCAAGAATATTTAGCTCATTCCTAAGTTTGGTAAAGGTTTTCTCATCTAAAGGCTTGGTAAAGATATCGGCCAATTGATCTTTGGTGTTTATATAGGCTACCTCGATATCCCCCTTTTGTTGGTGATCTCTCAGAAAGTGATACCGAATGGCTATGTGCTTAGTGCGGCTGTGTTCAATGGGATTATTCGCCATGCGGATTGCACTCTCATTATCACATAGGAGAGGGACTTTGCTAAATTTGTAGCCATAGTCCCTGAGGGTTTGCCTCATCCAAAGCAATTGCGCACAACAATGGCCTGCGGCAATGTACTCGGCTTCGGCGGTAGAAAGAGCTACTGAGTTTTGTTTCTTTGAAGCCCATGACACCAGGGATCTCCCCAGAAACTGACAAGTCCCTGATGTGCTCTTCCTATCAATTTTACACCCTGCCCAATCAGCATTGGAATATCCTAGTAAATCAAAAGAGGATCCCTTGGGGTACCAAAGACCAAACTTAGGTGAATAAACTAAATATCTCAAGATTCTCTTCACGGCCCTAAGGTGAACTTCCTTAGGATTGGCTTGGAACCTTGCACACATGCATACGAAAAGCATAATGTCCGGTTGAGATGCACATAAATAGAGTAATGATCCTATCATTGACCGGTATACCTTTTGATCTACGGATTTAACTCCCGTGTCGAGGTCGAGATGCCCATTGGTTTCCATGGGTGTTGTAGCATCCCAAAAATTCAAATCTTGAAATTTTCTCAAACTCGCTCTAAATTCAAAATGAATTTCAAATTTCATTTCAAAATGTTTGTTTGCGAGTTGATATCAGCAAATAAATTATAGTGGTCTATATTCTCTCCAAAATCCTCCTCAAAATATCCTACAAATATTTCCTCAGTGACCCCCCTCAAATTTATTCCAGAAATACTGCCCGGATATTTCCCCAGTAATCCCCCTCAAGTTCTTTCTAGAAATATTGCCCAGATATTCCACCGATATATCTCCAAGTATTTTCCTCTTGAGAAATACCTTCAGAATCATTTTTCAAGTCCCTATAAATATTTCCTTCATAACTTTCCTCATGCCCATACGTATACGTATGCCTCCAGTGTCATACGGTGAGCTCTACAAGCTAATTACACTTATACAAGACAAATACATGCTAATCTCCACTAATCCTCTCATCCTCCCCTAATCCTCTCATCCCTCCCCCTAATCCCCCCACCATGGCTATAAATAGAGGGGCAAGGGCCTCCTCTCATCCCACCCCAAGCCATTTCATGGCAACTCTCTCCCCCCCACACACACACCCACTCCATGTTCCACACAAGCACACACTAGCACAAGGATCGTTCGATCGTTCTTCGATCATTCATCCCCCTGTTCTTAGTTTGTTTGTTCGTTCGTCCGATCGTTCGATCGTTCGTCCGATCGTTCATGGTTCGTTCGTTCGTTCGTCCGATCGTTCGATCGTTCGTCCGTTCGTTCGTCCAAATAATCTTTTTTCTGCCGTTATGCTGCCGAAATTCCGATCGTTCGTTTGTTCGATCATTCGATCGTTCATCGTTCGTTCATAGTCCCTATTCATCGTTCATCGTTCGTTCATAGTCCCTATTCATCGTTCTTCCAGATAATCTTTGTCCTGCCGTTATGCTGCCGAAATTCCGATCGTTCGTTCGTTCGATCATTCGATCGTTCATCGTTCGTTCATAGTCCCTATTCATCGTTCATCGTTCGTTCATAGTCCCTATTCATCGTTCATCGTTCGTTCATAGTCCCTATTCATCGTTCTTCCAAATAATCTTTGTCCTGCCGTTATGCTGCCGAAATTCCGATCGTTCGTTCGTCCGATCATTCGATCGTTCGTCCGTTCGTTCGTTCAAGTAATCTTCTTCCTACCGTTATGCTGCCGAAATTCCGATGGTTCGTTCGTCCGATCATTTGATCGTTCGTCCGTTCGTTCATAGTTCCTATTCATCGTTCATCGTTCGTTCATACGAACTATTCACTATCACTATTCACCATCACTATTCATTGTTACTATTCACATACACTATTCATCATCGTTACTATTTATATTACTATTCATCATCGTTACTATTCATCGATGATATCTATAATTACTTTTCCATCGCCACTATTCATCGTTACTAATCATCGTTACTATTCATCGGTCATCTAGTCATCCCAAATTTCAACTACTCATCCATCATGCTATCCAGTCCACCTAAGACCAGCCAGACCCATGTTCCAGTCATACGAACTCCGGTGACTGTGATTTTCCTTCCAGTGGGAACTTCCCATCTGGTCACCCATCCCCGGTTTCTCCAAGTTGAGCATGCTTAACTTTGAGATTCCTTCGAACCAGGCTTCCAAACTCAGATTCCAATAATTCTTGTTTCTAAATTCTTATCAAATTATTCCCTATCCAACCATGTCATCCCTTAAGCATGGTTCATATTCCAGAAAACTCCCAAAGTACTCTTGTCCCATATTCTGCCTATAACTCTCCTGTTCATACTAAGTCAGACGATTCATTCGTCACTATTCTCACCAACAGTGAACTTCACTGTGCTACACCACATACACTCAGCTATAAATACACCCAACTACCCTCTCCCTCTCCACACACTCAACACCCTCAGCCAAGGCAAACACCCCACCCACTCAGTTACTTTGCTCTACCGGCTACACGCATAGTGTCGCTTCGCCTCCAGTCCACCCTCCTGGTAAGCACCTCCGCTCCACCACTAGTAGTATCTCAACACCACATGACATAGATTCTACTCAAGACTCTACCCATCTATATATCGCTGTTCTGACCACTATACTAAATATTTGTTGGTATACTTGCTTGTTTGTATGTTTGCTTATTCATGTTGCATAGTTATCGGAGTGTTCGTGCCGTCTCGTGGAGGCCAGATCTGCAAGTCTACACCAAGCGGTGGAGCTAGAAGCCAGTTCCGCGAGCTCTCCTTCCCCTTCGCCGAATAAGCACGGCAAGCTCACTGGATCCCTTTGATGCATAAATTACCTATGTTTTGCAACCACAACCCTCAGCCTGTTATTTTATGCATAATATGATTTTGAGACAAGTTATTATGGCCACCCAGCAGCTTGCCGCAATCAATCCCTGATATAATTGTTACAAATGATTTGAGGAAAGGTGTGAGTTTTCAAAAGAAAATGCTTTTCAAAATGTGTTTGATGAAGGGTTTTCACCCTTATCACCTTTGAGTAGGGATGATCAAGGACTCCCTGGTTTAGGGGAGGGCCTAAGGTGATGGCTCAGCTGGTTTAGGCGTGAGCAGAAGGATTGTCCCCTCTTATAAGGACCGGTTTGTCATCTTTCACTACCTGTACTCATGATAAGTACAACCACTCGAGACTGTGTGGGCAGTCACTCAATCTGAACTCGTACGGTCCAACCCCAGGGTTATGAAGGCTGGGGAGCACTGGGAGGATAAGGAGGGGGAGTGTTTTGTCCGGTTTGGACATGGCGGTGGCCTGACTCCTTCCGGTATAACCGTTAAGGTTAGGACGTGCGAGGAAAGAAAGAGATTCAGATTCAGATCTCATCGGCCATGAGATCGCAGAGCCGGACTAGTGGGTAAAGTGTACACCTCTGCGCAGAGTTTGAAAACCTATTTGAATAGTCTGTATCCATAGGAATGGACGAGTCTGGTGTGGTATGGCAATTAGTGTTTTGTTTTCCAAAAAAAGGGTGTGTTTGAGAAAAGTGGTTTTTAAAAGGACCGACGGTTGAGCCGTGAGCTATGGTGGACGGGAAGTCCAGTAGCTGTTTTTGAAAATGAAAACAAGTGGGAAACTGCTGAGATACCTGGATGGTTTAGTCCAGGGGATTTTGTTCTAATATTGAAAAACTTCCTGCTCCTTTTGGAGAGGATGCGCTTTGCAAAATACAAAATGTTTTTCAAAACAACCCTGCATAAAATATTGCTGTTTCTGCAAATATCCTGAGCTCTACATATTCCATGCATTATATCTGATTTCCCCATTCCGTGGGTGAAGGTGGGCTGCTGAGTACGTTTGTACTCACCCTTGCTTATTTGTTGTTTTTCAGAAAAAGGAGATCGGGTAAGAGTTACGACTGTTCCCAACCTTGCATGTGGCTGTTGGACCGCTGATTTGCTTCGCTGCGTATATCGGGCTGCTTCAGCCCCACTCTGATGATATGTCTCGAGTTGTGGACCAACTCTTAAAGTTGTTCGCCACCTTTGTAGGTTTGTCTCGTTTAAGCAGATTTGGTATCATCTGATGTATAAATGTGTTTACTAGCCTCCTGGGACTAGTAATTGTATCACATTTGAGTCCCAGAGGATTGGGGACGCTTCAGGTGTCTTGATGGGCTTGGCATCCTTCATTCCAAACTTGGTGAGTATATCTTGAATGTAGGGATGAAAGCGGTAATCCGAACTGTTGAAACAAATTTAATATTTTAAAATAGATATGTATAAAATTTGATGTTAATCTTTTCTTATGTTATCAAGCACATTAGTACAAATATGAATAAAATATTATATAAGTTGTTTTATGTATTATTTGCTCCCTACAACACAAAAAGTTGAAAAAATTACCGAATTTATTTCCGAATCCATACCGAAGTTGATATCTATTATTTGAAAAAATGTAGGATGAATTTGAGGTTTACCTTTTATGAATCTTAACAAACTGGATGTTAAAAACAAGAATACAAATTTGTATTGTATATTCTATATCCTATTTATTCGCAATCAAAGAAAAAACTGATTACCGAATAAATACCGTTTCCGACCGTTTTCATCCCTACTTGAATGTACTTCGTTTGGCTAATGAAGGTGCCCTCTTGGAGTTGCTTGACTTGAAATCCTAAGAAATACTTCAACTCCCCCATCATAGACATCTCGAATTTTTGTATCATGATCCTACTAAACTCTTCACATATAGATCTGTTAGTAGACCCAAAAATGATATCATCATAAATTTGGCATACAAACAAATCATTTGCAATAGTTTTAGTGAATAAAGTAGGATCGGCCTTGCCGACTTTGAAGCCATTAGTGATAAGAAAGTCTCTTAGGCTTTCGTACCATGCTCTTGGGGCTTGCTTGAGCCCATAAAGCGCCTTAGAGAGTTTATAGACATGGTTAGGGTACTCACTATCTTCAAAGCCGGGAGGTTGCTCAACATAGACCTCTTCCTTGATAGGTCCATTAAGGAAGGCACTCTTCACGTCCATTTGATAGAGCTTAAAGCCATGGTAAGTAGCATAGGCAAGTAATATACAAATTGACTCAAGCCTAGCTACGGGTGTATAGGTTTCACCAAAATCCAAACCTTCGACTTGTGAATACCCCTTGGCCACAAGTCGTGCCTTGTTCCTTGTCACCACGCCATGCTCATCTTGCTTGTTGCGGAAGACCCACTTGGTTCCTACAACATTTTGGTTAGGACGTGGAACTAAATGCCATACCTCATTCCTCGTGAAGTTGTTGAGCTCCTCTTGCATTGCCAACACCCAATCCAAATCTTGAAATGCTTCCTCTATCCTGTGTGGCTCAATAGAGGAAACAAAAGAGTAATGTTCACAAAAATGAGCAACACAAGATCGAGTGGTTACCCCCTTACGAATATCTCCTAGGATGGTGTTCACAGGGTGATCTCGTTGGATTGCTTGGTGGACTCTTGGGTGCGGCGGCCTTTGATCTTGCTCATCCTCCTTGTCTTGATCATTGGCATCTTCCCCTTGATCATTGCCGTCCTCTTGAGGTGGCTCATCTTCTTGATCTTCTCCTTCATCATCTTGAGCCTCATCCTCATCTTGAGTTGGTGGAGATGCTTGCATGGAGGAAGATGGTATATCTTGTGCTTGTGGAGGCTCTTCGGATTCCTTAGGACACACATCCCCAATGGACATGTTCCTTAGCGCGATGCACGGAGCCTCTTCATCATCTAGCTCATCAAGATCAACTTGCTCTACTTGAGAGCTGTTAGTTTCATCAAACACAATGTCACATGAGACTTCAAGTAGTCCAGTGGACTTGTTAAAGACTCTATATGCCCTTGTGTTTGAGACATAACCAAGTAAAAAGCCTTCTACAGCCTTAGGAGCAAATTTTGATTTTCTACCTCTTTTAACAAGAATAAAGCATTTGCTACCAAAGACTCTAAAATATGAAACATTGGGCTTTTTACCGGTGAGGAGTTCATAAGATGTCTTCTTGAGGATTCGGTGTAGATATAACCGGTTGATGGCATAGCAAGCGGTGTTGACCGCCTCGGCCCGAAACCGATCCGAAGTCTTGTACTCATCAAGCATGGTCCTTGCCATGTCCAATAGAGTTCTATTCTTCCTCTCCACTACACCATTTTGTTGTGGCGTGTAGGGAGAAGAGAATTCATGCTTGATGCCCTCCTCCTCAAGAAAGCCTTCGATTTGAGAGTTCTTGAACTCTGTTCCATTGTCGCTTCTTATTTTCTTGATCCTTAAGCCGAACTCATTTTGAGCCCATCTCAAGAATCCTTTCAAAGTCTCTTGGGTTTGAGATTTATCCTGTAAAAAGAATACCCAAGTGAAGCGAGAATAATCATCCACAATAACTAGATAGTACTTACTCCCGCCTATGCTTATGTAAGCTATCGAGCCGAATAGGTCCATGTGGAGTAGTTCCAGTGTTCTGTCAGTCGTCATGATGTTCTTGTGTGGATGATGAACACCAACTTGCTTCCCTACTTGGCATGCACTACAAATCCTGTCTTTCTCAAAATGAACATTTGTTAGTCCTAAAATGTGTTCTCCCTTTAGAAGCTTATGAAGATTCTTCATCCCAACATGGGCTAGTCGGCGGTGCTAGAGCCAACCCATGTTAGTCTTAGCAATTAAGCAAGTATAGAGTTCAGCTCTATTGAAATCAACTAAGTATAGCTGACCCTCTAATACTCCCTTAAAAGCTACTGAATCATCACTTCTTCTAAAGACAGTGACACCTGTATCCGTAAAAAGACAGTTGTAACCCATTTTGCATAATTGAGAAACAGAAAGCAAGTTGTAATCTAAAGAATCTACAAGAAAAACATTGGAAATAGAATGGTCAGGTGATATAGCAATTTTACCCAATCCTTTGACCAAACCTTGATTTCCATCCCCGAATGTGATAGCTCTTTGGGGATCTTGGTTTTTCTCGTAGGAGCGGAACATTTTTTTCTCCCCAGTCATGTGGTTTGTGCACCCGCTGTCGATGATCCAACTTGAGCCCTCGGATGCATAAACCTACGACACAAATTTAGGCCTTGTTCTTAGGTACCCAAACGGTCTTGGGTCCTTTTACATTAGAAACAAGCACCTTGGGTAACCAAACACAAGTCTTGGAGCCCTTGTGTTTGCCCCCAATATATTTGGCAACTACTTTGCCTGATTTGTTAGTAAGCACATAAGATACATCAAAAGTTTTGAATGAAACATTATGATCATTTGATGCAGTAGGAGTTTTCTTCTTAGGCATTTTAACATGTGTAGAACAGCTAGAGCTAGAAGCCTCATTCTTATAAATAAAAGCATGGTGAGAATGAGTCTTCTTGGCATGAATTCTCCTAATCTTATCCTCAGGATAACCAGCAGGATACAAAATATACCCCTCGTTATCCTGAGGCATGGGAGCCTTGCCCTTAACAAAATTAGACAATCTTTTAGGAGGGCATTAAGCTTGACATTGTCCCCTTGTTGTAAGCCAATGCCATCCTTAATGCCAGGGCGTCTCCCATTATAAAGCATACTACGAGCAAATTTAAAATTTTCATTCTCTAATTCATGCTCGGCAATTTTAGCATCTAATTTAGCTATATGATCATTTTGTTGTTTAATCATAGCAAGGTGATCATGGATAGCATCTACATCAACATCTCTACATCTAGTGCAAATAGAAACATGCTCAACGGTAGATGTAGAGGGTTTGCAATCATTTAATTCAACAATCTTAGCATGTAAAATGGCATTCTCATCTCTAAGATTGGAAATGGAAACATTGCAAACATCTAATTCCTTAGCCTTAGCAATTAATTTATCATTCTCAAACTTAAAACTAGCAAGAGATTCATTCAATTTGTCAATCTTAGCAATCAATCTAGCATTCTCATTTCTAAGACTAACAATTGAATCATCACAAACATTTGATTTCTCAACCTTAGCAATTAAATTAGTATTTTCAATTCTAAGGTTGGAGATAGTGTCATGGCAAGTACTTAGCTCACTAGTTAATTTTTCATTTTTCTCTACCTCCTGAGCATAAGAATTTTTAGTCTTAACATGCTTTTTGTTTTCTCTGATAAGGAAGTCCTCTTGGCTATCCAAGAGTTCATCCTTCTCATGAATGGCACTAATCAATTCATTTAATTTCTCTTTTTGTTGTATGTTAAGATTGGCAAAAAGAGTAAGTAAGTTATCCTCCTCATCACTAGAATTATCCTCATCACTAGAGGTTGCATACTTAGTGGAGGATCTTGATTTTACCTTCTTCTTCTTGTCGTCCTTTGCCATGAGGCACTTGTGGCTGACGTTGGGGAAGAGAAGTCCCTTGTTGACGGTGATGTTGGCGGCGTCCTCGTCGTCGGAGGAGTCAGTGGAGCTCTCGTCGGAGTCCCACTCTCGGCAAACATGGGCATTGCCACCCTTCTTCTTGTAATACTTCTTTTCCTTCCTCTTTCCCTTCTTGTCGTTTTCCCTGTCACTATCACTATACAATGGACATTTAGCTATAAAATGATCGGGCTTACCATATTTGTAGCAAACCTTCTTAGAACGGGGCTTGTAATCTTTCCCCTTCCTTTGCTTGAGGATTTGGCGAAAGCTCTTGATGATGAGGGCCATCTCCTCATTGTCGAGCTTAGAGGCGTCGATGGGGACCCTACTCGGTGTAGAGTCTTCTTTCTTCTCCTTCGTTGCCTTGAATGCAACGGGTTGTGCTTCGGGTACGGAGGAGGAGGCGCTTTGCTCGATGATCTTCTTGGAGCCTTTGATCATCAATTCAAAGCTCACAAATTTGCCTATCACTTCCTCGGGAGACATTAGTTTATGTCTTGGATCACCACGAATTAATTGAACTTAAGTAGGGTTAAGAAATACGAGTGATCTAAGAATAACCTTGACCATCTCATGGTCATCCCATTTGGTGCTCCCGAGGTTGCGCACTTGATTAACCAAGGTCTTTAGCCGGTTGTACATGGCTTGCGGGTCTTCTCCTTGGTTGAGCAAGAAACGACCGAGCTCCCCCTCGATCGTTTCCCTCTTGGTGATCTTTGTCACCTCGTCTCCTTCATGCGCGGTCTTGAGCACGTCCCAAATTTCTTTGGCGCTCTTCAATCCTTGCACCTTGTTATACTCCTCTCGACTTAGAGAGGCGAGGAGTATAGTGGTAGCTTGGGAATTGAAGTGCCGGATTTGGGCAACTTCATCCGAATCATAGTCTTCGTCCCCCACGGATGGTACCTGTACACCAAACTCAACAACGTCCCAAATACTAGTGTGGAGTGAGGTTAGATGATGCCTCATTTTATCACTCCACATGTTATAATCTTCACCGTCAAAAACCGGTGGTTTGCCTAATGGAATGGAAAGTAATGGAGTACGTTTAGAAATGTGAGGGTAGCGTAGGGGGATCTTACTAAACTTCTTGCGCTCATGGCGCTTAGAAGTTATGGATGGCGCGTCGGAGTAGGAGGTGAATGGCGACGAAGAATCGGTCTCGTAGTAGACCACCTTCTTCATCTTCTTTTTCTTCTCGCCACTCCGATGCGACTTGTGAGGAGGTGATTCCTCCTTCTTCTTGTTGCGGGACTCTCACGATGGAGCCTTCCCGTGGCTTGTGGCAGGCTTCTCGCCGGTCATCATCTCCTTCTTAGCGTGTTCTCCCGACATCACTTCGAGCGGTTAGGCTCAAATGAAGCACCGGGCTCCGATACCAATTGAAAGTCGCCTAGAGGGGGGGGGGGGGTGAATAGGCAGAATCTGAAAATTATAAACTTAAGCACAACTACAAGCCGGGGTTAGCGTTAGAAATATAATCGAGTCCGAAAGAGAGGGCAAAAACAAATCTCAAGCAAATGAAGAGTGAGACACGGTGATTTGTTTTACCGAGGTTCGGTTCTTGCAAACCTACTCCCCGTTGAGGTGGTCACAAAGACCGGGTCTCTTTCAACCCTTTCCCTCTCTCAAACGGTCACCTAGACCGAGTGAGCTTCTCTTCTCAATCACTTGGGACACTAAGTCCCCACAAGGACCACCACACAATTGATGTCTCTTGCCTTGCTTACAATTGAGTTGGGAACAAGAAAGAAAGAAGAAGAAAAGTGATCCAAGCGCAAGAACTCAAATGAACACAAATGTCACTCTCTCTAGTCACTATTTGATTGGAATGGACTTTGGACTTGGGAGAGGATTTGATATCTTGTTTGTGTCTTGGAGTGAAGTCTAGAGCTCTTGTATTGAATGCAAATGGCTGAAACTTGGATGCCTTGAATGTGGGGTGGTTGGGGGTATTTATAGCCCCAACCACCAAAGTGGCCATTGGGGAAGGCTGCTGTCGAATGTCGCACCAGACAGTCCGGTGCACCACCGGACACTGTCCGGTGTGCCAGCCACGTCACCCAACCGTTAGGGTTCGACCATTGGATCTCTGACTTGTGGGGCCACCGGATAGTCTGGTGGTGCATCGGACAGGTCCTGTAGACTGTCCGGTGCGCCTTCTGGCGTCTGCTCTGACTTCTGCGCACGCAGGTGCACACTGTTTGCTTTTACTGTTCACTTGCAGGCGACCGTTGGCGCGAAGTAGCCATTGCTCCGCTGGCACACTGGACAGTCCGGTGCAACACCGGACAGTCCGGTGAATTATAGCGGAGCGGCTCCCCGAATTCCCGAAGCTGGCAAGTTCAGAGTCGATCTCCCTGGTGCACCGGACACTGTCCGGTGGCACATCGGACAGTCCGGTGCGCTAGACCAGGGCTGCCTTCAGTATACTTTGCTCCTTTGTTTTGAACCCTTTCTTTTATCTTTTGTATTAGTTTGTTGTGAATCTTTGGCACCTCTAGACCATATATTCTAGTGCAAACTAGTTAGTCCAATAATTTGTGTTTGGCAATTCAACCACCAAAATTCATATAGGAAAAGGTTTGACCCTATTTCCCTTTCATTAATGCCCTTTGTCCTTCGAAGCATTATTTTCCTAAGGATATAACGATCTTCGGACGAAGGTTATGAAGGACGTACCTTCATCATTGTATCATAAATCAATAAAAGACGAAGCATATGAAACATAGTAACATGAATAATTATATGACATCATAATATATCTTTCTTTTGTATAATCAAGAAGGAATAAGAATCAAATTACATTTGTACCTTCGGCTTGATTGATGGCAAAGGTACAAGCGTGATGCATGAGCGAGTATAAGTCAGCGTGAACAGTACTGGGCACTGTTCATCTATTTATAGGCACAGGGCGCAGCCTGTGTGGATTTACATTCATGCCCTTTATAAATAGTTACAATCATGACAAAGATTATCACGGGTCGATCTGTTTTTTCACCTTTAAGTCGGTGCTACCCTTCATCTCAAAGCATGTTACTATGCCGAAGCTCCCTAGATGGTAGCTTCGGCGTTGCTTCTGTGTTGATCTTCCGAAGGTGTTTCTTCTTGCAGGACCTTCTGCGACGAAGCAGACCCCCAACAGTAGCCCCTTCGCGGTGCTAGATCGTTTTTCGTAAGGAGCTTGATCTGTGAAAACATCTCTGAAGCTTCGGAATGCCGAAGGTTCGAAAACACCTTCCCTGAGCTCGTTGCCGAGAAACGATTAAAATATTCCAAGCGCGAGAGATGGTCCACCATGCAGCGGGTATGCACAGTCTGGCGGTTCTCCTCCCAAGCGCCGGTTGGTCCACCGTTCAGCGGGTGTGAGTAACTATTCAGCGGGTGCGGTCACCTTGGCGATTCACCTTCCGATCTGCAGTACTATATAAACAGACGGGTAGATATGAAGTTATCGCAACATTCATTGCTATTGCACTGTTGTGCTGTTGAAAACTTTAACCATAGCCGAAGCTTTTTCGCTGCATTTCCGAGCAAGCCATTGTTCTGGATTAGCTTCGTCAAAAGAGGGAGCTTTGTCAAAAAACTGCGAAAAAAACAATCAACTTCGTAAGAACTACAAGAAAATCATCAAATGGCCAGAGTACGTTCAACTGCGAGAGTGACCCGTGACGAAGAGGAGGCCGAAGCTACCGAGACTGCTCCGATCTCTGAAGTTATGAGATAATCGGGACTAGTTGTGACAGACGGAGCCATTGAAGAAGGTGCACCTGTTGTCGAAACTGAACAAGACGTCGAGGAAGAAATTGCTGACGAAGAAGAAGAGGATTATAGTATCTTGATCCCGTCAAAACCTAGTCACTTGGATTTTGAAAAATCTACTGTTTCTGAAGCTGATATGCCCATGATGATGAAGTTAGGCTACTTCGGAGAAGCCGAGAAAAAGCTGATTCGTTTTGCTGGGGAAGAGACCACTCCGACACCGAAGGTTGATGAAGTGGTGGTTTTCAAAAGTTTTTTCAGAGCAGGATTACAGTTTCCGCTGAACGAGATTATTAGAGAAATTTTAGCTAATTATGAAATATTTCGTCATCAGCTGACCCCTAACGCCTTTGTTAGGCTCAGTATTTTCATCTGGGCCCTTCGAAGCCAGGGGATGGACCTGAATGCTGAAGCTTTTTGCCGAGTGCATGAGCTACATTACCAGACGAAGGCTAGAGAAGACGGGCTCTATGAAAATTTTGGCTTTTATAACTTCGCGTATCGCAAGGATACAAAGGCCCCAGCTCTGAGCTATCGGTCCAAATGGCCAACTAGATGGAAAAGTGAGTGGTTTTATGTTAAGGTTGACGAGAAGAAAAGGGAGAAGCTAAAGAAGCTGGTCATGAGCCCATTAAGCCTAAGCTTCGGGATGACCAGACCCCTGTGCAACATGAAGCCAGAGTTACCATGCCAACTAGCCGTGGCAGAATTCAGAGTGGTGGCTGAGCATATCAGTACCAGAGATCTAGTGCAAGAATACCTAGCTAACAGGGTATCTCCAACATTGAGTAATTGGAGCATGCCGAAGCTGAAAGGATCAAAGAAGATGGGTGAACTTGTTCGATTGCTCTATCGCTTCAAGTTTGAGAAGCAATTCAAAGAGCCCTGCCAGGAATGGCTAGAAATGATTGAAACTTTGTGCAACGAAATTCTAGGCAATTATACGAAGAAAGAAGATCAACTGATGACTGCGGCCTTCGGCACCCAAACAAAACGTAGGCTGAATCGGGTAATGGATGCTTTAAACTTTGAATATCCTGATTATGAAAGATTAAACAAGGGTGCCGAAGGGCCAAAGAGAAAAAGAATTGTTAGTGTTATGAACAGACAAGCAGCTAGGATGGTAAAGGAGGACGAAAAAGCTATGAAAAAGAGAAAATCCAGTCCCGAGTTGAAGGTGGCTACTTCAAAGAAAAGAAAAACAACAACTCCAAAGCCGAAGATGGCTGAAATAGAAGAGGGAGCTCCTTCGACACCTTCTGTTGCCGAAGTAGAAGAGATTTTAAAGGTAATGACCGAATCCCTCCCTATCAAGTTGCTAAGTCCACTGGGGCTGCAACTGACGAAGCTTTTACAGAAGAAAGACGAGGCTTCGACAACGAAGAAGGCGGCTGAGCCAAAGAAGCGAAGGATTATTACTGTTATGCAAGCAATTGAAGAAACGCCACCGCCAGCTTCGGCGTAAAAAATAACACCAGCTGCCGAAGTTGCCACAGCTACCAAAGCTACACCTAGCGAAGCTACAACGGCTGAAGCCACGAATCTAGAGAGCACATTATCTGATATTGATAGAATACTCTCAGATATGGCCGCGGAAGAAGCTGCTGCAGCCGCCGAAGAAACCATGGCCACAGTGCCTGAAAAGGGGAAGGCAGTCGCCGAAGATACTTCGGAGGAAAAAGGCTTTAATTTTCAAAATATAATTGGTCAAGAATTATCTAAGACTGAAAGAGAGGAGCTGCAGGAGTATGCTATATCCTGTGGCTACCAACCAGGAGCGCTGCTCTTCGGCGAAATTAACGAAGAAAGCTTAGGATGCATCCGAGATCGGACTGGAGTGAAGATTATCAGCACTCTGTCAATGAGTGTTGGTTTCCCGAAGCTTGAAGCTGACATCAGTCGCTACCGACGACAGCATATCGTCGGTAGCTTATTCTACTCTAATTTCAAGGTAAAATTTCTCCTTCAGCTTTTTTCATTGTTTTACGATGAAGGTGATTGCTGACGAAGATTACTTTACACAGAGTATGGTACTAAGTAAAGCCTTGAGGATGCAACAGGACCTCAAAGATAAGAAAAATGAGGTTATAATTGAAGGCTTGGAAAGCAAAATCAAAGATCATGAAGCTGCTCTTGAAAAGAAAGATTTTGTTCTTCAAACAATGGAGGGTTCACTGGTAGAAGCCCAAGCCAAAATTGCTAGATTAAACAGTGAACTCTCCATGAAATCAAAAAGCTTCGAACAAGAAAAGAAGAGTTTTGATGAGAAGCTTAAAGCAGAAGTTGAAAAGAATTCGAATTTGCAGAAATCATTGAAGGAACTTCAGGATAAATGTCTAGACTTCGGCAACCGGTGCGTGCAACGGCTGAAGCAGGTCTTCAACTCAGTTGGAGACAGTTCTGAAAAATTTGAACCTTCGATTGAAGACCTGCCAGGCACCTTCGAACATATTGAGGGCGAGGTTGATGCACTTGATGAAGTTATAGCTGGGCACAACGACTTCTGTGCCCTGTTAGCTTCTCGTGGCACAGCTGTTGCTTTCATGAAGACTGGTTGCATGCATAGGAAAATCATGAACAAACCAAACTTCAGCCTGTCGCCAGCGGATTTAACTGACATTCCTAGTCTGGCCCGAAGCATTGGAAACAGGTTCATAACTCAAATTTGGACGAAGGGTGGGTGGAATTTAGCTGGTGATGAAGCTCGAAGTCATCTCAAGCCGGTACTAAACTTGCACCTGTTGCTTATCTTTCGCTGATATTTCTATTTACCTTATACCGCTTTGTTATGTACAGGATGACGAAGCCGAAGATGAATGATTCGAAGCCTGACGGGTATTGATGATGCTGCTGCAAAAAAGCTCTAGAGAAATTTTGAATTAACCTTGTAAAAGATATTGTAATTTAGGAATCAAACACTGCTTTGTAAACTTGTCCATACCTTGTAATGTATTTTTACCTTTCCATCCATGTATGAACTGCTTAGATGTGGACGAAACTTGTATTTTTTGAGCTGAAGGCGAAAAACACCTTCCCTTCTTTTCGTGCACAACGAAGCGTAAATTTGCTTCTTTTGCACTTATCGAAGCCTTGTCATTAGAGCCGAAGCAACTGTCTATATGCTTATGATAATGATGATCCTACGAATGTCTAAATGAATGTGTATGAATACAATGAATGATGTGATGCAATGTGCAAATGAATGTCCAAACATACGCTTATGAAGCCGCACCCAGACTCTGCATCCCCTTAGGAACGACTTTTGAACTTCTTCACCTTCTATTTCGACAGTATAAGTTCTGCATCCCCTTAGGAACGTCTTTTGAACTTCTTTGCCTTATATTTCAGCGGTATTTGGCTCTGCATTCCCTTAGGAACGACTTTTGAGCAGAAAACTTACTCTGCACTCCCTTAGGAACGACTTTTTGTAGCTTTGTCATGCTCTACATCCCCTTGGGGATGACTTTTGAGCTTCTCCATGCTTTTTCCTCACTGCACTCGATGGTGCATGCTCAGATTTTATATTTTACATTCTTTTTTGGGGGATTTTGCTCTTATAGAGCCAAATAAGAAAAGAAAAATTACAAGCCATGACCCCATTAAAAATCTTTCTCCCCCTTTGGAAAGGAAAAGGGTGCCATAGGAAAAAATGGAAAAAGATTACATCAAATTACACATAATATCGTCGAAGCTTATCTGCGTTCCAAGATCTGGGAATGTCGTCGCCATCCATATCCTTCAATCTGTAAGAATCGGGCCTTAACGAAGATACCACCAAAAAAGGTCCTTCCCACTTCAGCTGTAGTTTGCCTACTGTGTCCGGATTGACCACTCTCCGGAGCACCAAATGCCTTGGCTTGATATTTTTTAGCCGAACTTTTCTGTCACACCATTTTATTGTTTCGGCTTGATATTTATTGATATTCTCCACAGCCTGAAGTCTGGTCCCTTCTATGATATCTTTTACTATGTGATAATCAGCTTCATCCTCTGCCGAAGCTGCTGTTCTTATTGACCCCGCTTTAGCTTCTTCTTGTGTTATAGCTTCGTCACCAAATAATAATTTGAACGGTGTAAATCCTGTTGATCTTGATATGGTTGTATTGTGGCTCCACACCACTTTAATCAACTCATCTGTCCACTTTCCTTTGGGCTGATTGAAGATTAGCTTCATTATTCCCATCATTATAATGCCATTTGCTCTTCCGACCAGTCCGTTTGACTCCGGATGCCAAACTGATGCAAAATGAATCTTCATGCCAATCTGATCACAAAATTCCTTAAAAGTTTCGGCATCAAAGTGTGTTCCATTGTCCACAGTTATTGCTTTCGGTACGCCAAAGCGACAAACAATATTTTGCCAGAAGAATTTCTGGACTGTAACTGAAGTTATTGTAGCCAAAGGCTTTGCTTCAATACACTTAGAAAAATATTCTACAGCCACCACAACATATCTCAAATTTCCTTGCGCTAGTGGAAGTGGTCCTAACAAATCCAGGCTCCATCTTTGCAACGGCCAGGTGGGCTGTATTAGCTGAGTAAGAGATGAAGGTTGTTTTTGGTCTCTTGCACATTTTTGACAACTTTCACATTTTTGAACTAGCTCTGCTGCATCCGAAGCTGCCTTCGGCCAGTAAAATCCTTGTCTGAACACTTCTCCCAGCAAGGGTCTAGACCCAATATGAGATCCACATAGACCTGCATGTATCTCCTTCATTAATTCAATACCTTTAGCTCTTGATAAACACTTGAGGAGTGGGGAACAAACTCCATGTTTATATAATTCCCCTTCTATTATCACCTACAGTCTCGTCCTTGCTTCCATTCTCTTATTATAAGCTTCGTCATCTGAAAGACAATTACCTTGGAGGAAGGATATGATTTCAGTCCTCCAATCTTCACTATGTACCAAAGAAAAGGCAAGCACTGCTCTCTCCATGAGTTCAACCGAAGGTGCCTTTATTGTTTCAAAAAATACTTCCGAAGGTATAGGGAGCCCCTGAGCCGCTGATTTGGCTAGCAGATCTGCATGCTCATTTTCGCCTCTTGGAATATTCTTAACAGAAAAACCTTCGAAGGAAGCCTCCAACCTCCGAACTGTATCCAGATATTTTTCAACCTTCAGATCTCTTGCCTTGCTACTTTTGTCCACATGGCCAGAAATGACATGAGAATCAGTTTTTAGAATGGCCCTTCTTATTCCCATTGCCCTTAACTTCCGAAGCCCCAACAGGAGTGCTTCGTATTCAGCAATATTATTTGTACAACTAAAATCAAGCTTGGCTGCGTAACATGTTCTGACTTTTGAAGGTGCTACTAGGACATCAGCCGCTCCTTCACCGAAGGTTCCCCAAGAACCATCATAGAACACTGTCCAAGCTTCGGTGTCTTTATTTATTTCTTCTTCCTGAGCCCCTAGCGTCCAATCAGCAATGAAGTCTGCTAACGCCTGGGACTGAGTTGAGGATCTATGTACATAGTCAATGGTGAATTCATTAAGCTCTACAGCCCATTTTCCAATCCTTCCAGTTGCTTCTCTGTTCCTCATTATGTCCCTCAGGGGCTGTGACGAAGGAACAATCATGTGATATGCTTGAAAATAATGCCGAAGCTTCCTTGAGGCCATTAACACAGCATACAACACCTTCTCCAATTCTGTATAATTTTTCTTTGATATACTTAAAACTTCAGAGACGAAGTACACTGGAGCTTGCTTTTTGACTTGGCCATCTAGCTTCTCCTGTACCAACGCTGCACTCACTGTAGAGTGTGAGGCCGCCACGTATAAGAGCAGTGGAGCCCCTGGCGTAGGTGGAGTTAATGTTATTAAATCAATCAAGTATTGCTTCAAGTCTTCGAAGGCTTTTTGTTGAACCGGTCCTCATTGGAAAACTTTGGCTGACTTTAGTATTTCAAAGAATGGCAGATTTGTTTCTGCTGATCTAGATATGAATCTATTTAATGATGCGAGTCTTCCTGCCAGACGTTGGGCCCCCTTCTTTGTGCTTGGTGGCTCCATCCGAAGGATAGCTTCGATCTTGCTTGGGTTGGCTTCAATTCGCTTTGTTGATACTAAACAGCCAAGGAACTTGCCCTTCTTCACCCCAAAAACACACTTTTCTAGATTTAATTTCAGGCCAGCTTGCCTGAAATTGGCAAATGTTTCTTGTAGATCAGCAATGTGATTTTCTTGCTTCGTGCTTTTCACTATGATATCATCAACATAGGTCAGTACATTTCTGCCTAATTGAGAGTGAAGGACCATGGCTGTCATTCTGCTGAAGCTTTCTCTAGCATTCTTGAGCCCCTCAGGCATCCAAAGATAACAATATGTGCCACTAGGGGTTATGAAGCTAGTCTTAGGCTCATCTTCCTTCATCCATATTTGATGATAGCCAGAGTAACAATCGAGTAGACTCATGAGCTTCGAAGAAGCTTCTGCATCCACTAGGGAGTTTATTCTTGGCAATGGGAACTCGTCCTTCGGACAAGCCTTGTTAAGATCTGTAAAATCAATGCACATTCTCCATTTGCCATTGGCCTTCTTCACCATAACAGTGTTGGCTAGCCATTCTGGATATTTCACCTCTCTGATAACACCGGCACTAAGAAGTCTCTTCACTTCGTTCCTAGCACCTTCAGCTTTGTCTTCAGATATTTTCCGAAGCCTTTGTTTTCTTGGCCTAAAGGATGGATCCATGTTGAGCGAATGTTCAATGACATCTCTGTTGACACCATAGAGATCATTGGCGGACCAAGCAAAGACATCTTTATTGTTGAATAAGAATCTTAGCAAAGTCTTCTCTTGTTCTTCAGATAGCTGAGACCCCAGCAATACCCTTTGTTCTGCTATGTCTTCACATAGGAGCATAGGCTTCGGCTGATCTGCCGAAGCAGCCTTCTCTCTTTTGTATTTATACTGCTCACAGGCTTCGGCTCCATCTATATTATGGATTGCCTTTGAATCTGTCCAATTTCCTTCAGCTTTTCTGGCAGCCTCTTGACTTCCATGGATAACAATGGGCCCTTGCTCCGAAGGTATCTTCATACATAAGTATGCTGGATGAAGTATAGCTTCGAAAGCGTTAAGTGTCCCTGGACCAATGATTGTATTGTATGGGTACTCCATGTCAACAATATCAAAAACAACTTGTTCAGTCCTTGTGTTATGAACGAAGCCGAAGGTTACTGGCATTGTGATTTTGCCAAGTGCTACAATCTGCCTTCCTCCGAAGCAACAAAGAGGGTGTGTAGCATTATGAATCTTATCCTCTGGCTCTTACATTTGTCTGAAGGCCTTAGCAAATATGATATCCGCTGCACTGCATGTGTCAACCAGAACATTATGGACCAGAAACCCCTTGATGACACAAGATATGACCATATCATCATTGTGGGGGTAATCCTTGAGCTCAAGATCCTCTTGGGAGAAGGTGATTGGGATGTGGGACCATTTAGACTTGATGAAGGGTCCCTGCACCCCAACATGCTGCACCCTTCTTTGCGCTTCTTTCTTCTGCTTGTTGTTGGCTGGTTCTGAGCTTGAACCGCCTGTTATCGGGAGCACCAGCTTCGTAGCCAAAGATGCCACAAACTTGGTTGCTGAACGAAGCCATCATCTCAAAAGTGGAAGTGAGTTCACCGGAGGTGGGCGCCAATGTTGGGGACTTGTTCTCAAATGCTATGAACTAAGAACCAGACAACACAAAAATAGGTTAATGCTTAATGCCCTTCGTCCTTCGAAGCATTATTTCTATAAGGATATAACGATCTTTGGAAGAAGGTTATGAAGGACGTACCTTCATCATATCATAAACAATGAAAGACGAAGCATATGAAACATAGTAACATGAATAATTATATGACATCATAGTATATCTTTATTTTTTATAATCAAGAAGGAATAAGAATCAAATTACATTTGTACCTTCGGCTTGATTGAAGGCAAAGGTACAAGCGTGATGCACGAGCGAGTACAAGTCAGCATGAACAGTACTGGGGCACTGTTCATCTATTTATAGGCACAGGGCGCAGCCTGTGTGGATTTACATTCATTCCCTTTATAAATAGTTACAATCATGACATAGATTATCACAGGCCGATCAGTCTTTCCACCTTTAAGTCGGTGCTACCCTTCGTCTCAAAGGGTGTTACTATGCCAAAGCTCCCAAGATGGTAGCTTTGGCGTTGCTTCTGTGTTGATCTTCCGAAGGTGTTTCTTCTTGATGGACCTTCGACAACGAAGCAGACCCCCAACAAGTGGTAAACAAGGTATAAAGATAGTCAAACTAGGGCAACCTATTGGGTCCCATCAAAATTAACCTATGCAGATCATTATGATTAATCAGAACATGACTGGGTAAAAAGAAGTGATCAAGGGCACAACTTGCTTGGGACTTGAGATTCTAGGTACCAGCTTGCTCTTCGGATGACACGTGTCCTTACCGCTAAACGTAGCAATACAGACATACATGGTATAGACAAAATTAACATCACACCAAACATAAGAACAAAATACATATTAATAATCTACATATTAAAATAAGATCATAGAAACAGAAATCATTAATTTTGGATTTATAGATTTTAAGTTATGAATTTCTAAAGGTTTTAAGTGTTTTGCACAAAATTAAATAGGATATAAATTTTATTGTGACATTTATGTCAAAACAGTGGTACTAAATGATAAACAATAATATTACAAAATTATAGGAACTGGAATGGACTAATTTGGACTTAATATGAATTTTCTATTAATTATACAAGTTTCTAGCATTTATTTTCTCATTAAAAATCATTTTCTAATTACTTTTCTGATTTTTCCAACTCTCTGGTCCGCACGCCAAATTCTGGAAAATGCAGGGGCTAATCCATAGTTTTTCCAAAGACTCAGTTCTCCACCAGAGTGGACTGCGGGTTGAATCTGAAAATGAGCAGGGACTCTTCTGCAAATTGGACGGGCCGAAGGGGTACGCATAAATCTCGGCCATCCGATCTAAAATTGACGGCCCAGATAAGACGCGCCAACGCACGAATCGGTACACAATCATGTTCCTCTGATCCGAGTCGACGCTCAAGATCCGACCATGTCAGTGCTGCATCCGAGCCCTCGGATGGGCGACACACGGTTCGGATTTTATAAGACCATGCTACGATCCTAATCATTGATCTAGGAATCCACGGCCCAAGTCCGTCCAAGCCGAAAGGGAACACATGGCCTGATCCGAGCCATTCGTGGCTGAATCAACAGCTGCTGTGTTTTCCAGGCCTCCCTACACTAGACACGGCGGCGCCGCCCTACCTACGGCGATTTCTCGCCAGAGAAGCGCCGACAGCGTGCACGACGACCCATTCGACCCCTAAAAGTGCGCAAAACAGAATTCATACTCTTGTGAACACGATGGGAGGAAGCGTACCAGTAATCGCACGAGCAAGGGCACTGTCCACGGTTTAGGCAGATTCACGGCGGAGTTTGTACGAAGGCAAGCAACTCCGGAATCACGACCCCCAGCAAGAACCAGACAGAGCTCAGACACAATCCTTGGCTCCCGACAACACTTCCAAGTCCAACCGCAAAGCTCCGGCCCGTCGTAGGGGACAGATTCGATGCCGGCGGCGAAGCTCTCGTGATCCTGGCACACGGTCGATTCCTCCCCCAGATGGCGGTGATCTCGGTGAGTTGGGGAGCGCAAGGACGTGGAGTTTTATACCCCGACCCGATGCGATAACGAGTAATCACCGGCGAGGTTTGCGGGGTCGGTTCATCGGTCGCTCCGAGCTTGCTGCCGCGCGATGGGGCGGGAGGAGCGAGTCCGTGCCACCAAAGTTGGTGGAAGGCTGGTGCAGGAATCACAGAGGTTTGGTGAGGTCGTTGCGCGGTTTGGTTGCAACGACCCGCGAGCTCCGCGGCGAGCCGGAGGCGACGATTGCTGCATCTGCTTGAGACCGAGCGGGGAGGGGAAAGATGCTGACGGGTGGGTCCCAGGTGGCGATGGAACAGCCGAGCGCGCATGGCAGATAGTGAGCAAAGTCCCTCTCCTATGTGATAATGAGAGTGCAATCCGTATGGCAGATAATCCCGTTGAACACAGCCGCACTAAGCACATAGACATTCGGTATCACTTTCTGAGAGATCACCAACAAAAGGGGATATCCAAATTGCTTATGTTAACACCCACAACCAATTAGCCGATATCTTTACTAAGCCACTAGATGAAAAGACTTTTAACAAACTTAGGAATGAGCTAAATATACTTGATTCTCGGAACTTTGGTTGAAACATTGCACACATAGCTAATTTATATACCTTTGATCATGTCTCTTTCACTTTGTACAAATGCATATTTCTTATTCCTCTTGTGTCAAGGCTAAGACTAATGTGCTTTCAAGCATATTTCTATGCTTAGTCTTAAATTGAAAGGGAAATGGAGTATTTGACAAAGACAAGGTTTTCACTCTAACTCTGACGATATCATTTATCCTATGCCGCTACTCAGGAAACTCTCAATTGGTATAAAACTTCACTCATATTTCTTTTACCAAAGGGGGGAATTCAAAAGTGGCTTTTCAAAATTCTTCGTTTTTGGCGCTTGATGCCAAAGGAGGAGAATTTATTGCCCCAAAGCAAAAGGACCGCACCACCGCCACCACCACCATTATTTTAAAATTTTCAAAACTAAAGGAAGAAATTATTTCAATTGGTATTTCAGTTAGTATCAAACTTTCAATTGGTATAATTTCATTTGGAATCTATTTCAAAAAGTAAAATCATTTCAAAACCCCTCTTGACAGCTAAGGGGAGAATTTCTTCGGGGGGGTTTTTATTTAGTCAAAGGAAAAGCATTTGAAACAGGGGGAGAAATTTCAAATCTTAAAAATGCTTCTTGAAATCATATTCTTATACATTTGGCTATTTGCAAAAGAATTTTAAAAAAATCTTACAATTTTTTTGCAAAAACAAGCAAGTCGTGCAAATATGGTCCAAAATGTTAAATAGAAGAAAGCAATCATGTTTATTCTTAGACTCATGTAGAAAGTCTTTCAATTGGTTTAAATCTAAGTAACCTATGCACATCGATCATAATCGCAAACTAGTTATATTTTTACACTCTATATTTGCTTTGGTTTGTGCTGGCATCAATCACCAAAAAGGGGGAGATTGAAAGGGAAATGGGATTAATTATTTCCTATAATCGATTTTGGTGGTTGATGTCCATCACAAACCACGTGGACTAACTAGTTTGTCTAGATAACTTTTATCTCAGGTGCATAAGGTTCAACATAAAACCAAGAAATGAAGTTGGTGTAAGACCTAAAATTAGTAGAAGAAAAAAAATATATATCATAAAATAATAAAATAAAGAAATAAGAATATCTAGGATAGTATTCCTAGAATTTCCAAAAACCCTTGAGAATTTATTAAGATCCTTCCCATTTATAATCAATTAATGATATTAAGTTAAGCAACCATCAAATAAAAAAATGATGAAGAAAATGCATCCATCGCTTATCACTTTGGCTAAGGCATTTTATTAAAGACATAACTGGAATTTGACCTTAGAATTTTAAATGAAAACGTAAAATTGAAATTGAGAAAAGGAATTTTAGTGAAGCCAATTGTTCCTCCCATGAATAAATAATAAGGAAAAGAATTAAAAATAATAATAATAATAATAATAATAATAATAATAATAATAATAATAATAATAATATTGTAACCGTAAAGTTTATATTAGGATTAATTTTGGCACTTGGAAAGTTGAAGTTCAAATTTGAATAGATTTGAATTTGGAATAGGGATTTGAAAATTTAAAAGAAATTGAAAATAGAAAAGAAAATGGAACCAACCTGCGTGGGCCAAATCCCTACGCCCTCGGCCCATTTCCCAGCATCCCCACCGCGCGGCCCGTTCAGTTCTCCCCTTCCTCTGCGCATTGTGTCTCTGGCTGGTGGAGCCTCCTCGACAGCGCTCACACCGCGCCCGCGCGCTCGGCTGTTCCATCGCCACCTGGGATCCACCCGTCAGCATCTTTCCCCTCCCCGCTCGGTCTCAAGCAGATGTAGCAACCGTCGCCTCCGGCTCGCCGCGGAGCTCGCAGGTCGTTGCAACCGAACCACGCAACGACCTCACCAAACCTCTGTGATTCCTGCACCGGCCTTCCACCAACTTTGGTGGCACGGACTCGCTCCTCCCGCCCCATCGCGCGGCAGCAAGCTCGGAGCGGCCGATGAACCGACCCCGCAAACCTCGCCGGTGATTACTCGTTATCGCCTCGGGTCGGGGTATAAAACTCCACGTCCTTGCGCTCCCTAACAAACTGAGATCATCGCCATCTGGGGGAGAATCGACCGTGCGCCAGGATCACGGGAGCTTCGCTGCCGGCATCGAATCCGTCCCCTACGACGGGCAGAGCTTTGCGGTTGGACCTGGAAGTGTTGTTGGGAGCCAAGGATCGCGTCCGAGCTCTGTCTGGTTCTTGCCGGGGGTCGTGATTCCAGAGTTGCTCGCCGTCGTACAAACTCCGCCGTGAATCCGCCTAAACTGTGGGCAGTGCCCCTGCTCGTGCGATTACCGGTACGCTTCCTCCCATCGTGTTCACGAGAGTATGAATTCCGTTTTGTGCACTTTTAGGGGTCGAATGGGTCGTCGTGCATGCTGTCGACGCTTCTCCGGCGAGAAATCGCCGTAGGTAGGGCGCCGCCGCCGTGCCTAGTGTAGGGAGGCCTAGAAAACACAGCAGCCGTTGATTTAGCCGCGGATGGCTCGGATCAGGCCATGCGTACCCTTTCGGCTTGGACGGACTTGGGCCATGGATTGCTGGATTAACGATTAGGATCGTAGCGCTGTCTTATAAAATCCGGACCGTGTGTCGCCCATCCGAGGGCTCGGATGCGGCACTGACATGGTCGGATCTCGAGCGTCGATCTCGGATCGAAGGAACATGATTGTGTACCGATTCATGCGTTGGCGTGTCTTATCTGGGCCATCAATTTTAGATCGGATGGCCGAGATTTATGCGTACCCCTTCGGCCTGTCCAATTTGTAGAAGAGTCCCTGCTCATTTTCAGATTCAACCCGCAGTCCACTCTGGTGGAGAACTAAGTCTTTGGAAAAACTATGGATTAGCCCCTGCATTTTCCTGAATTTGGCGCGCGGACCAGAGAGTTGGAAAAATCAGAAAAGTAATTAGAAAATGATTTTTAATGAGAAAATAAATGCTAGAAACTTGTATAATTCATAGAAAATTCATATTAAGTCCAAATTAGTCCATTCCTGTTCCTATAACTTTGTAATATTATTGTTTATCATTTAGTACCACTGTTTTGACATAAATGCCACAATAAAATTTATATCCTATTTAATTTTGTGCAAAACACTTAAAACCTTTAGAAATTCATAACTTAAAATCTATAAATCCAAAATTAATGATTTCTGTTTCTATGATCTTATTTTAATATGTAGATTATTAATATGTATTTTGTTCTTTTGTTTGGTGTGATGTTAATTTTGTCTATACCATGTATGTCTGTATTGCTACGTTTAGCGGTGAGGACACGTGTCATCTAAAGAGCAAGCTGGTACCTGGAATCTCAAGTCCCAGGCAAGTTGTGCCCTTGATCACTTCTTCTTACCCAGTCATATTCCGATTAATCATAATGATCACCATAGGTTAATTTTGATGGGACCCAATAGGTTGTCGTAGTTTGACTATCTTTATTACTTGTTTACCACTGAATTCTTGGGTAGTACTTGCTATTGCTATATGTGGTTTTGGGTATAGAGAAACACACTATTTTTTATCATACTTTTGTTATCAGTTGTTATTTATTGTTCATGATAAGATCATTATGTTAATTGGAACATGGAGCGACCACCCGGGAAAATAGTGCTACCACAAGAGTTTAATGGGACGCCCTTGGCTGATTAATTAGGAAAGCTAGTGCATGACTACCTTACCCGAAAGAGGCAAGGGCAGTAGGGGAGTGGTCAGTGTAGAGAGGTCCTTGGGTTGATTTTGCTGTGATGGCAGTCAGGCGAGGGATCCCTGCATTGGAGCTTCCTATAAACTGTAGCAGATTTTCTGAAGCTAGTGGAACTTTGTAAATGCCTCGTAGTGTTACCCTGCCTCGCTTCCTTGGTAGAGGTGTATGGGGCCTGTACAACCCCGTGGCAGATGGGTAACATGACTTGTAGGTAAAGATGCGCAACCTCTGCAGAGTGTAAAACTGGTATACTAGCCGTGCTCACGATCATGAGCAGCTCGGACCCTCACATGATTAATTTATGGAACTTAAATTCAATTTGTCATATGCATTGCATCGCAGGTGTTGTTATTACTTTTGTTCTACTACTTAATTGAGTTGGTATTTACTTATACTTAGTAATTGCTAATAAAATTTTGCCAACTTTAAAAGCCTTTGGCAACAAGTCAAGCTTTGTTCCTTGTCACCACACCATGCTCATCTTGTTTGTTGCGAAATACCCACTTGGTACCTACAACATTTTGGTTAGGACGTGGAACTAAATGCCATACCTCATTTCTCGTGAAGTTGTTGAGCTCCTCTTGCATTGCCACCACCCAATCCGGATCTCTTAGTGCATCCTCTATCCTGTATGGCTCAATGGAGGACACAAAAGAGTAATGTTCACAAAAGTGGGCAACTTGAGATCTAGTGGTTACCCCCTTATGGATGTCATCAAGAATGGAGTTGACGGGGTGATCTCTTTTGAATTGCTTGGTGGACTCTTGGGTGTGGCGGTCTTTGATCCCGAATTTCTTGATCATCTTCCCTATCTTCATTATCATCATCTCCCCCTTGATCAATGTCCTCCTCTTGAGGTGGCTCATCGTCTTGATCTTCATCCTCTTCTTCTTGAGCCTTATCCTCATCTTGAGTTGGTGGAGATGCTTGTATGGAAGATGATGGTTGATCTTGTGCTTGTGGAGGCTCTTCGGATTCTTTTGGACACACATCCCTAATGGACATGTTCCTTAGTGCATCACACGAAGCCTCTTCATCATCTAGTTCATCAAGATCAACTTCCTCCACTTGGGAGTTATTAGTCTCATCAAACACAATGTCACAAGAAATTTCAACTAATCCAATGGACTTGTTGAAGACTCTATATGCCCTTGTGTTTGAGTCATAACCAAGTAAAAAGTCTTCTATTGATTTAGAAGCAAATTTAGAATTCCTACCTCTTTTAATGAGAATAAAGCATTTGCTCCCAAAAACTCTAAAATAAGAAACATTAGGCTTTTTACCAGTGAGGAGTTCATATGATGTTTTCTTGAGGATTCAGTGAAGGTAGAGTCGATTGATGGAGTAGCAGGCGGTGTTAATCGCCTTCGCCCAAAACTGATCTGGTGTCTTGTACTCATCAAGCATGGTCCTTGCCATATCCAGTAGAGTTCTATTCTTCCTCTCCACTACACCACTTTGTTGAAGTGTGTATGGAGAAGAGAACTCATGCTTGATGCCCTCCTCCTCAAGAAATCCTTTAATTTGAGAGTTCTTGAACTTCGTTCCATTGTCGCATCTAATCTTTTTGATCCTCAATCCAAACTCATTTTGAGCCCGTCTTAAGAATCTCTTTAAGGTCTCTTAGGTTTGATATTTTTCGTGCAAAAAGAATACCCAAGTGAAGCGAGAATAATCATCCATAATAACAAGACAGTACTTACCCCATCGATGCTTATTTAAGCGATCGGACCGAATAGGTCCATGTGGTGTAGCTCAAGTGGCCTATCAGTTGTCATGATGTTCTTGTGTGGATGATGCACTCCAACTTGCTTCCCTGCTTGACATACGCTACAAATCATGTCTTTCTCAAAATGAACATTTGTTAGTCATAAAATGTGTTCTCCCTTTAGAAGTTTGTGAAGATTCTTCATCCCAACATGGGCAAGTCGACGATGTCAGAGCCAGCCCATATTAGTCTTAGCAATTAAGCAAGTGTCTAGTTCAGCATTGTTATCATTAAAATCAACTAAATATAGCTGACCATCTAACACTCCCTTAAATGCTATTGAATCATCACTTCTTCTAAAGACAGTAACACCATCATCAGTAAAGAGACAGTTGTAGCCCATTTTATATAATTGAGAAACTGAAAGCATATTGTAGTCTAAAGAATCTATAAGAAAATATTAGAATTGGAATGGTCAGGGGATATAGCAATTTTACCCAAACCTTTGACCAAACCTTGATTTCCATCCCCAAATGTGATAGCTCTTTGGGGATCTTCATTTTTCTCATATGAGGAGAACATTCTTTTCTCCCTTGTCATGTGGTTTGTGCACCCGCTATTGATTATCCAACTTGATCCATCGAATGCATAAACCTACAAAACAAATTTAGGTATTGTTCTTATGTACCCAAACGGTCTTGGGTCCTTTCACATTAGAAACAAAGCACCTTGGGTACCCAAACACAAGTCTTTGGACTCTTGTGTTTGCCCCCAACATATTTGGCAACTACCTTGCCTGATTTGTTAGTGAGCACATAAGATGCATCAAAAGTCTTAAATGAAATGTTATGCTCATTTGATGCATTGACAGTTTTATTTTTAGGCATTTTGATATGAGTTGAATGCCTAGAGCTAGAAGCCTCATTACTATACATAAAAGCATGATGAGAAACATTATGAGGTTTTCTAGTATGGATTTTCCTAATTTTGTGCTCAGGATATTTCTCAGGATATAAAATGTAACCCTCTCTATGCTGAACCATGGGAGCTTTACCCTTAACAAAATTTGATAGTTTGTTCTTGGGGCATTAAGCTTGATGTTGCTTTGGCTCCCTTGTTGGAAGCCAATGCCATCCTTAATGCCAGGGCATCTCCCATTATAAAGCATGCTTTGAGCAAATTTAAATTTTTCATTCTCTAACTTATGCTTGGCAATTTTAGCATTTAATTTAGATATGTGATCATTTTGTTCTTTAATCATGGCAAGGTGATCATCAATAGCTTCAACAATAATATCTCTACATCTAGTGCAAATGGTGACATGCTCGACAGAAGATGTAGATGGTTTGCAAGTATTCAATTCATCAATCTTAGCATTTAAACTAGCATTCTCATCTCTATGATAGGAAATTGAATCGTTACAAATGTTAAGCTCTTTAGATAAATTTTCACATTTTTCTATCTCTAGAGCATAAGCATTTTTTAATTTAACAAATTTCTTATTTTCCTTAACGAGCAATTCTTCTTGGCATTCCAAGAGAACATCCTTCTTGTTAATGGATTCTATCAATTCATTTATTTTCTTCTTTTGATCTTTAGTAAGGTTAGCAAAAAGAGAAGTTAAATCATCATTATCATCACTAGAGCTACCCTCATCAAATGTAGTGTGAAAGGGAATTAGGCTTACACCTATTTCCTAATTGTTTTTGGTGGTTGAATTGCCCAACACAAACATTTGGACTAACTAGTTTGCTCTAGTTTATAAGTTCTACAGGTGCCAAAGGTTCACAAATAGCCAATGAAAAAGACCAAGAAAAGGGTTCAACAAAGAGAGCAGGGGATAACCGAAGGCACCCTGGTCTGGCGCACCGGACTATCCGGTGTGCCACCTGACAGTGTCCGGTGCACCAGGGGACTCCAAGCTAAGCTTCGCACCTTTGGGAAAACTCAGAGGCACCACGCTATAATTCACCGGACTGTCCGGTGTACACCGGACAGTGTCCTGTGCTCCAAGGAGATGCGACTCTGAACTCGCCAGCTTCGGGAATCCGCTCCACTATAATTCACCGGACATGTCTGGTGTACCCCGGACAGTGTAACACCCCAGGTGTTACTCAGGGTGTCCACCCAGGGCTACCCCTTTTAACCTATTAGCACATGTCATTGGTTTGGGCAAAGTACATCAAACTTGGAATTCAAGGTCCTAAACAAGTGCCAACCATCTTGGATATCATGCCCTAGCTTGTCATGCACATCTAAGGGGGGAATTTTCCAAAACCCTAAAGCAAACCCCTTTTGAGCCATAGGAACCCTAATTGAAGCTAGGATCAAAAGGTCATGTAAACCTTATGATCATGGCTTGGGCCAAATATAAAAGTTGTAGTATGCTTCATAACCTACAAATAATAGTAAGGAAGTACCCCCAAAAAGATTTCAGAAAGGCCCCAAAAAGTTCACCAAGGGTTGAGCACAAGGGAAAATTCAGAATTTGCCTAAGTCTAAAAACTAACCCTTGAACAAAGATCCCACATGTTCACCTTAATCCAAAATTCAAAACACTTCGACCCAATTGACAAAGTGGCGCCAAATTAACCCTAGAATGCCCTGGAAAGAGGTGACACCTACCCTAGGGCGTTTGACATGACTTGGCACCATTTTTGTCTTGGTTTGGACATGTCTGACACAGCCAACTTCTCACCCCTCTATCTCCCTACCCCGACCATATCTTGACTTGGAACTCACAGCAAAAAGGTAGGATATGGTGCAGAGAAGAGATTGTGTACGGGACGTTGGCCAAGATCTGCACGCTAAGGCGCCCAAATAGGCCGTTGAACACGGGCAGAAGCAACGAGCCACGTGTTCGACGCGCTCTGAGCTCGCCAGAGCACGCCCGCGCGTGCCCCCGCGTGCCCCGCGTCGCGCCAAACAGCTAGCCGACGCCATGGCCCGTGCCCGCGCCTATAAAGCCCGCTCAGGCGTCGACTGCACTCTTCCGCGCACACTCAAACCTCACCGGAGCTCAGCTCACCGCCGTTTGCCCGTGCGCGGCGTGTCCACGGCCACCCGAGCCACTGCCGCCGTAGACCGGCCAGCCCAGCTTTCCCCAACCCCGTCCAACCCTCGGAGACGAGTGTGCACAACTCAGTGAAGCTCCCCGAGCGAGGAATCGAAGCCTGCTTCGCCGGAGAGGCCAGTCCACGGTCGCCGGAGCTCACAACCCCTCCGGAGCACGTGGACCGGGTAATCCGCTCAACCACTTTCCGATTCCTCGTGCACACGGTCACTACATTACCCCGTGAAGCTCACCGTGCCCTTGGATTGAACCAGATCGCCGTGGTTTGGCCGATACCCTCGCCGCCGACGAGAACACCCGCCTGCGCGCATGGACCGGGCGATTCCGGCCATCCCCGCCGTCGAGCCGCACCTCGCTGTGACCGCCAGAGCCTCCCCGAGCCAACCCTACCCTTCGCCGGACCTATCTCGCCGCCGGTAAGCCGCGCCACACTTTTCTTTCCCGCGGGTACTGTTTACATTGGGGGAAGGACCTCGGGGAAGAAGAAGGGAAGGTCAAGGGGCTTTTTGAACTGTCAGCGACCCAGGGGAATAGTGGCGCAGGGGTAGATCTGTGCGGGTTGATTTAGTTTAAACCCAGGGACCTCGGTGTAAACTGTATTTCCAGGAAACTCTTATTAAATCTGTTTTTAAATTAAGCAAAAACTTTGAAAATCCATAACTTCTATTTAGTTCATCCAAATTTGGTCAAACAAATTTTGTCAGACTCTAAATAATGTAACCTACTTAAGAAAATATAAACCCCCTATGTACTATGGAAAACTTAAGGGTTCTGATTTAATTATAGTTTTGGCCACAAGCTCAATAATAGAAAGAAAAATAGTTGTGCTATTTGGCTGGGGTTAGAAAAATCTGGAGAAGTCTATGTCCACCTACTGACCTAATTAAAAATGTTGAATCTCTCTGCCCACCCCATTAAGTTAGTTTTTACCACTTATTTTACAATATGCTTAAGGTTAAGAAAAATAGAAAATGTGATTTAAATAATGAACCAGAGGGCACCTCTATTTTTGTTAGGGTACTTATTCAATGTAGTTCACTGGAAAAATCTATCATACCCTGTTTAGTATAAAATAAGTAGGATCCATTTTATTTTAAGAAAACAAGGAAAGCTTAGAAAAACCCTACAAAAATAACCCTAAGGTGAAAACACCCCAACCCTTGGGATAACTAATGTTTTGTTATTATGAACATAAGAAAAATACAAAATCTGTTGTTCGATATTTTTCAAAAGACAAGTTAGTTATAAGCACCTTTTGGACATAAAACTTTAGAAATTCACAACTAATTAATCACCAATTAACTTTTTGTGAATTTTGGTACAGAGGTTTATTATTACTGGTAGATCCCAACAAAAATAACCCTTAGGGAGGAACTTACCTCTAATGAAGAGATGTAGTGTAAAGTGGCCCATTTTGCACAACTCTTGTTATTTTTGTCTAAAGCATGGCCTCCATATTTTAAGCCTCAGGTTCTTACAACAGGCTAGAATAGCAAATGGCAACCCACTGTAATTTTTACAGAATTTTTGGAAAATGTTAAATCACTGTCGTAGTTCAAACCTACACTAGAAACCATAAGTGGAAAATGAAGGAAGGGGAAAAGTGAATAACGGGAAATTGATGTCATCCTAAAAACTCTTTATAACTTGTCCACTGAAGTATATAAAGGCAATACCAATTCCCTATACTTATCCTCAATAAAAACTTAAACCTAAAGGTGATAAACATACACCACCAAAAGCCACGTATGACCTGGAAACCCTAAGTTACTCATCAATTTAGTGTTCTTCTCTTAGCATAATGTTTTTAAATCCTGCATAATCATGATATACATGTTCATTGCATTTCGATAGACTGTAACCTCGCTGACGGAGAGTACGTCCTCGTGCCAGAGCAAGGAGCTGCTCAGGAGGTAGCCCCCGATCCAGCACCAGAGCCTGCACCAGAGGATCTGCCTGCCCCAGCTTTGGAAGGCAAGCCCCAGTTTTATGCATAACCTGTTATTTATACTATTTTACTACACTTAATGATTGTAGGATTGTTTGTGCACTTAAGTGTAGGAGTTGTTTGAAACCCTAGTTGCATGATCTCAGGAACCCCATTGAGATGAATACTAGTATGCTAAGACGAGTAGCTGCTTTATTAAATAGGATCTCGGTAGAAGTCGAGTGATTTTTCTAGCACTCGCGCGAGGTCAGGAATTGGTTGTATCCACTTTCTTATCATATTGATGATGGTTGTGGGCAACAATCCATGGGGATTGGTTGCTCACGGGACAAATAAACTAGAATAAGGATTAAGGTGTGGTACCGTGAGTCAAGCGTTTGAACGTACTAAGCACATGCCGAGAAATATGGTAAATCGGTAAGCCTAGTACCTGAGTGAACCTGCCCGCAGATTGCTCTCCTCACGCGACCTGAGACGTGGTCTCCCATTCCGGTTATGGTGGGTACAAGTGCGGCACTGCACGACGGCAGTCGGGGTCAGTGGGGCATTGTACGCCAAGGCGGTGAGCCCCTTTCTATTGCCAGGGAATCGATGGGGACGGTTGATATGTGTGGGGACGGAGTGCCTCGCCATGTCGTGTGTTTAGGTTTACCTTGCAAGGATAAAACTCGATTCGAATCGTCTGCTTCTTGCAGCTAATGAGACTGCTTGATCCATGCTGCTACATTGAGTAACAAGTGGGAATATGATGAGATGATACAAGATGTTGATTGCTAAAATGTTTGCTACTATGTATGAGTAGATAGTACACATTAGCCTTAAGAGAGTCACACTTAAATTGACAAAGTTAAAACTTGACTTAGAAACTCAGCTAGTGCTTTTGGCAAACCAAACCCCACAGCCAAATAGCTGCATGTCTAGAGGTAGAGGAGTAGACTCCTCACACCGGGTAAGTCTAGCTGAGTATTAGTATACTCAGCCTTGCTTGTGGCATAATTTTACAGGTTCTCTGGAAGACATGGTTGCTGGAGTGACTTGGCCGTCCGCCTTGCCACCGGGTTGGACTGTCGAGTGGGACCCCGCCTCGGCTGAGGAGGAGCATGAGGAGTGATGGGACAGGCTTCCCCATCTCTCTGTTTATTTGCCGTTAGTTTTATTCCGCTGCACTTCAAACAATGATGGTTACTTTTGCAAAAACTCCGATGATGATGATGTAATAATTTAATACTCTCACATGCATGGTTTTATGCTTTATTGTATTTGCTCTGTGACTCACCATCGAGTGAGATTGTGGTACTTGATCCTGTCAGTGTCGTGTCGGACTAGATCCGAGGGATTGACGGGTTATTCCCATTTAAGTGTGGTCTAGCCTCTAAGGCAGGACTTAGGCACTTAAGTTGGAATAATTCGGGCAGTTCCGCCACAGCTGGTATCAGAGCTTGTACCACCACAGAGGAATCAATAAAATGTGAATACCATCATTTTCCATAATAAAACTTGATAGAAACAATGTTGGATAGATAGTAGGACGAGCAGGATAGACCTAGGACGTGAAGCCTTAGGGTGCTAGAAGGGTAGCTAGGTGGCTATGTAATTAGGCCCTACAGGCCACCTTAAGGGATGGGAGTCCTTCCCTATCCCCTTATGTTGGTGAGGTCGTTCAGGACGAGCATGCATGCATTGTTAAATTAAACAAATGGATAATTGAGTAAAGACTTAAAAAAACAAGATGATAACCAACTAAGTCTCCAGTACCTTTTTATTTAACTAAAGAAAGGTTGAGTTTTATTTTTATTGTTCTTTTTATAATTCTTTTTCTTTTACTTACGCTTAACCGTACACAGATGAATTCCCACGGATCCTCAGAGGACGGAAATGCACTAACCCACACTGATGGGCTTGCACGAGAGGGCTTCCCCCGTATTTTGTGGGAGGTACTTCAGGGAGCCGGGTACCTGACACCCCCTCAGTACGCTGTGCAGCAATTCGAGAAGCACCGGGTGCCCCTTTGTAGGGTGAGGATGACCTTGGAGCCTCATCCCCTGCAGCCAGGCTGGCGTTCACTGGACTCCGAGTCTTTCGAATACCGGGCGGAGGACATGATCGAGGCGATCGCTCTGCACGGGTTGACCACTTTCTGCGGATTCCATCCTTTGGAGCTGGCTACCCACCCCATTGGCTTGTTCCCCGCGGAAAAGGAGGACGACCCGATGTGGAAGGATCGGGTGGAGCATGCCAAGGACATCTGGGCTCTCTACCCAGGCCACACTGCTCACTTGTCGGTACGATGCATGAACGCCCTGTATCGTCTGCAAGTGATGCGTGGGGAGGTAATGTCTCATCTGATGGCATTGTTGGAGGCAACCAAGATCACCCTGGACAACAGGGAGGAGCTCGTGATTGACTTGTCCCAGGAGCTGGTGGAAAAAGATTTACAAGTGGAGCAGCTGTCGGATGAGATCCATGAACTGGAAGAATTGGTGGGGACGAGGGAGAACACCATCGAGGTTCTCGAAGATCAGCTCCTCAACACCCAGCAGCAGCTCGCAGAGGCTAATGAGCACCTGGATATGCATCATCAGGAGATCCATGATGGGGAGGCTGACGAGGACGTCGACATTGAGGGAGGGGAGGAGCCTGCTTCCAGCGTAGACACTGTTGGCTCAGGGAGGCCACCTTCCCCCGAGTCGAGTGTTGCCTCGTTTGCTCATTAGGTGCTGGAGTAGAAATAGAGGTTGGTAATGTAGGACTCCTCACAGCTAGCTTAGCTTTTGCACCCTTGGGGTACTAGGCTAGATAGAGTTGAGTCTTTTGGGGACACTGATGTAACTAGGATAAAATCTTTTGGAAGCATGATTGATGGATGCTTTTAGTTTTTTTAACTTGGAAGGAAAATTTATGTCTTTTCAGAATCCTTTTTATTTATGTCGAAATCTATCAATTCGCCCTTGACTCTTTCGCCGCGATTAAACCTTAAACTTGAAGATGTGTTATTGAGAATATATGTGGTTTTTCAGATGGCTGGGAGAGCGCGCCGTGGCCAGAATGAGCGCATTCCTCCATCGCCGCCACCGCCTCCCACTCTGCAAGAGCTAATGGCTCAGCAGAATGAGATCTTGTGGCAGCTGGCTCAGCGTCAGCCACCACCTCAGCACTATGGTGGTGGGAACCATCAGCGTCACCCCGCGGCAGCTACCTACCAGGAGTTCCTCAGTACCCAGCCACCGTTGTTCACCAGGGCGGAGGATCCACTTGATGCTGATGTATGGCCGAGGGTAGTGGAATCTAAATTCCCACTACTCAATGGAGTTTGTTCTGAGGTGACAAAGGTCCGGTTCGCCACCCAGCAGCTACGCGGACCCGCGCGGACATGGTGGGACCACTATCTTGCTATGCAACCGGCTGACCATGAAGTGGATTGGAGAGAGTTCAAGGCAGCTTTCAGGGGACACCATATCCTAGCTGGCATTATGGACCGAAAGCTCAACGAGTTTCTGGCACTCACTCAGGGCAACAGGACAGTGTTGCAATATGCCCAGGCTTTTAATGACTTGTGCCAGTATGTTGGATACCATGCAGATACGGATGAGAAGAAGAGAGACAGGTTCAGGAGGGGGCTCAGCACTAAGCTCCATGATCGTCTCAACACCGTCAGGGCCAACAGTTACAATGAGTTGGTCAACATGGCTATCTCCCAGGAAGACTGCATTACAGCTCGACAGGCCGAAAAGAAGAGGAAGACCCCTGTGGCAGGACCCTCAGCTCAGCCACAACGCTTCAGGATTGTGTCCGACACTCAGAACAGGGTACTCCAACAGCAGCAAGGGAGATGGGTGATCCGACCACAGCAGTAGCAACAGGCACCCAACCGCACCCAGTTTCTAGCTCAAAGGAACAATCAGCAACAACAGCAGTATCGCCAGGCAAATGACAACAGGTGTTTCACATGTGGCAACACCAGACATTATGCCAAGAATTGCCCCAGGAACCAGCAGAGGCAGGGGCAGAATGTTAATCAGAACCAGGGCAAGAGGCAGAAGGTGCAAGTGAGGCAGGGCAAGCTGAATTTCACCACCATGGCTGGTATTCCAGAGGGAGCACCCGTCATGACTGGTATCTTTACAGTTTTGAATTATCCTGCTGTTATTCTTTTTAATTCTGGTGCATCGCATAGTTTTATCAGTGCTAAATTTAGTGCCAAGTGCCAGTTACCCTTTCATCACACCAATGGGGGTATTACAATTTCAACACCAGGAGGCAGGATTGCCACCAACCAAATCAGCAGGCAAGTGCCTATAAAATTTGGTAGCCTTGTGATTAGAACCACCCTTCTCATCTTAGGATTGGATAGCGTGGATTTTATATTGGGAGCTGATTGGTTGACCAGGCACCAGGCAGTATTGGATATTGTAGCCAGGGCAATTGAAATTCATTCCCCTGCTTACGGTGAGACGGTTTTATATTTGCCTGATCAGGGTTGTACCCATTCTTGTGCCTTCGTTACGATAGAATCCCCAGTGGAAAGGATCCTAGTGGTACGTGACTACCCGGATGTATTCCCGGATGAATTACCAGGAATGCCACCTGACCGAGACATTGAGTTCTCCATTGAATTGCAACCCGGGACTGCTCCTATCTCCAAGAGACCCTACAGGATGCCTCCCGCGGAACTGGCAGAACTGAAGAAACAACTGCAAGAATTGTTGGACAAGGGGTTCATTCGCCCAAGTACTTCACCTTGGGGATGTCCTGCATTATTTGTGAAGAAAAAGGATGAGAGTCTGAGAATGTGTGTTGACTACCGCCCTCTCAATGCGGTGACCGTCAAGAACAAATACCCACTGCCCCGCATTGATGTTCTGTTTGATCAGTTGGTAGGAGCCAAGGTATTTTCCAAGATAGACCTTCGCTCGGGTTACCATCAGATCAAGATCCGTGCCAGTGATATTCCCAAGACGGCCTTCTCAACCAGATATGGGCTTTATGAATTTTTGGTGATGTCTTTTGGGCTGACCAATGCCTCGGCTTATTTCATGTACTTGATGAACTCAGTATTCATGCCAGAGCTGAACAAATTCATGGTCGTTTTCATTGACGATATTCTGGTGTATTCCAAGAATGAAGACGAGCACGCCAAGCATTTGCATACTGTACTTCAGAGCTGCGTGATCATCAGTTGTATGCCAAGTTGTCCAAATGTGAATTCTGGCTGAAAGAGATTAAATTCTTGGGTCACACAATTTCTCAGGATGGGATATCAATTGATTCTGAGAAGGTACAAGAAGTGATGGACTGGAAACCCCCAACTTTAGTGAGGCAGATTCGGAGTTTTCTGGGATTGGCAGGGTATTATCGACGATTTATTCCGGATTTCTCCAGAATTGCCAAGCCAATGACTGAGCTATTGAAGAAGGGAGCCAAATACAATTGGAGCCAGAAGTGCGAAGATGCCTTTCATACTTTGAGGCAGCATTTGACAACAGCCCCAGTGCTGGCTCAACCCGATAACACCAAGCCCTTTGAAGTTTATTGTGATGCTTCTGGTACGGGATTGGGATGTGTCTTGATGCAAGAGAACAGAGTGATTGCTTATGCTTCTCGAGCACTCAGACCCCATGAACAGAACTACCCTACACATGACCTGGAATTGGCAGCCGTGGTTCATGCTCTTAAGATATGGAGACACTACTTGATGGGAGCTCACTGTAACATCTACACTGATCACAAGTCTCAAATACATTTTCACTCAGGCAGACCTTAACATGAGGCAGAGGAGATGGTTAGAGCTAATCAAGGACTATGAATTGGAGGTGCATTACCACCCTGGCAAGGCCAATGTTGTGGCAGATGCTTTGAGCAGAAAGGCCTAGTGCAATTGTATGAACATGGATGCAAGAGTCACCACCCTGTGTGATGAGTTGTGTAAGCTGAACCTGGAAGTTGTTCCTTCCGGTGAATTAAGCTATATCTCGGTGGAGCCCACATTGCAAGAGCAAATAGTCCAGGCACAGATTGGGGATAAAGGTGTACAGGTTATCAAAGACATGCTCAAGCAGAAGGCGGAAAAATACAAGTGTTTCCGTCAGGACAGTAAGGGAATTTTGTGGTTTGGAGATCGACTGGTTGTTCCCAAGGACCCTGAGCTCAGAAAGAAGATACTAGATGAAGCTCACCTTTCAAAATTCTCCATGCACCCTGGTAGCAACAAGATGTACCATGATCTCAGATCTTTGTATTGGTGGACTAGAATGAAGAGGGAAATTGCCAAGTACACAGCCGAGTGTGACACCTGCCAAAGGATCAAGGCTAGTCATTTGAAGGCAGCAGGTCCTCTACAACCCCTTCCCATACCATCTTGGAAATGGGAGGACATCTGCATGGACTTTATCGTGGGATTGCCCAACACCTCCAGGCATCATGATTCCATTTGGGTTATTGTGGACAGATTGACCAAGACCGCTCATTTCTTGCCAGTACACACCACCCACAGGATAGAGAAGTATGCAGAGATTTACATCGACCAGGTAGTTCGTTTGCATGGGATACCAAAGACTATAGTGTCAGACAGAGGAGCACCATTTGTGGCACGATTTTGGGAACAATTGCAGGAATCACTTGGGACCCATGTGATACGGAGCTCAACATACCATCCCCAAACAGATGGCCAGACAGAAAGGGTGAATCAAATTTTGGAAGACATGTTGCGGGCATGTGCACTACACTACGGAAAGGATTGGGACAAGTGTCTTTCTTTGGCAGAATTTTCGTATAATAACAGCTACCAGTCCAGTTTGAAGATGGCACCTTTTGAGGCCTTATATGGGAGAAGGTGTAGGACCCCGCTGAATTGGTCTCAAGCAGGAGAAAGGGAAATATTTGGGCCAGATTTGGTACTTGAAGCAGAGGAAAAGGTCAGAGTCATCAAGAAAAACTTAGAAGCCGCTCAAGCCAAGCAAAGGGACTATCATGATAAGGGACGGAAGCCTCTATAGTTCGAGGTGGGAGATCATGTTTATCTTAAGGTATCACCCACCAAGGGTGTCCAGAGATTCGGAATAAAGAGCAAGTTAGCTCCTCGTTACATTGGGCCCTATGAGATCAAGGAGACTTGTGGACCTGTAGCATATCAATTGAAGTTGCCACCCAGCATGACAGCTATTCATGACGTATTCCATGTATCTCAGCTGCGGAAATGTATTCGCCTACCCACTGAAGTAATACCGGAACCAGACATTGAGATAGAATCAGACTTGTCTTATCATGAGTATCCCGTCAAGGTATTAGATCAAAAGGAGAGATCAACACGGGCAAGGTCAATCAGGATGTATAAAGTTCAATGGAGTCACCATTCAGCAGAAGAAGCTACATGGGAGACTGAGGATTTTATACGCTCTCGCTTCCCCGACTTTCTGCCCAAAGGAGTCGGTATGTAACCCCAAAACCCCACCCCACCTGCCCTTTGAATACAATTATAAGAAAAACTTAGATAACAAGGATAGTCTAAGTTGTGGAATTAACTTAAAAAGGGCTTCCTTCTGAAGTTGCAAAGAGAATGACATTCGAAGAGCAGTTAACAAGAGAAACTTGAGTAAAGAAAAAGTAGCACACCTTCAGGCACCCCTCCAAGGGACTCTACCTCAAATCTCGGGACGAGATTTTTTTAAGGGGGAGGGCTGTAACACCCCAGGTGTTACTCAGGGTGTCCACCCAGGGCTACCCCTTTTAACCTATTAGCACATGTCATTGGTTTGGGCAAAGTACATCAAACTTGGAATTCAAGGTCCTAAACAAGTGCCAACCATCTTGGATATCATGCCCTAGCTTGTCATGCACATCTAAGGGGGGAATTTTCCAAAACCCTAAAGCAAACCCCTTTTGAGCCATAGGAACCCTAATTGAAGCTAGGATCAAAAGGTCATGTAAACCTTATGATCATGGCTTGGGCCAAATATAAAAGTTGTAGTATGCTTCATAACCTACAAATAATAGTAAGGAAGTACCCCCAAAAAGATTTCAGAAAGGCCCCAAAAAGTTCACCAAGGGTTGAGCACAAGGGAAAATTCAGAATTTGCCTAAGTCTAAAAACTAACCCTTGAACAAAGATCCCACATGTTCACCTTAATCCAAAATTCAAAACACTTCGACCCAATTGACAAAGTGGCGCCAAATTAACCCTAGAATGCCCTGGAAAGAGGTGACACCAACCCTAGGGCGTTTGACACGACTTGGCACCATTTTTGTCTCGGTTTGGACATGTCTGACACAGCCAACTTCTCACCCCTCTATCTCCCTACCCCGACCATATCTTGACTTGGAACTCACAGCAAAAAGGTAGGATATGGTGTAGAGAAGAGATTGTGTACGGGACGTTGGCCAAGATCTGCACGCTAAGGCGCCCAAACAGGCCGTTGAACACGGGCAGAAGCAACGAGCCACGTGTTCGACGCGCTCTGAGCTCGCCAGAGCACGCCCGCGCGCGCCCCCCGCGTGCCCCGCGTCGTGCCAAACGGCCAGCCGACGCCATGGCCCGCGCCCGCGCCTATAAAGCCCGCTCGGGCGTTGACTGCACTCTTCCGCGCACACTCAAACCTCACCGGAGCTCAGCTCACCGCCGTTTGCCCCGTGCGCGGCGTGTCCACGGCCACCCGAGCCACTGCCACCGTAGACCGGCCAGCCCAGCTTTCCCCAACCCCGTCCAACCCTCGGAGACGAGTGTGCACAACTCAGTGAAGCTCCCCGAGCGAGGAATCGAAGCCTGCTTCGCCGGAGAGACCAGTCCACGGTCGCCGGAGCTCACAACCCCGCCGGAGCACGTGGACCGGGTAATCCGCTCAACCACTTCCGATTCCTCGTGCACACGGTCACTACGTTACCCCGTGAAGCTCACCGTGCCCTTGGATTGAACCAGATCGCCGTGGTTTGGCCGGTACCCTCGCCGCCGACGAGAACACCAGCCTGCGTGCGTGGACCGGGCGATTCCGGCCATCCCCGCCGTCGAGCCGCACCACGCTGTGACCGCCAGAGCCTCCCCGAGCCAACCCTGCCCTTCGCCGGACCTATCTCGCCGCCGGTAAGCCGCGCCACCCTTTTCTTTCCCGCGGGTACTGTTTACATTGGGGGAAGGACCTCGGGGAAGAAGAAGGGAAGGTCAGGGGGCTTTTTGAACTGTCAGCGACCCAGGGGAATAGTGGCGCAGGGGTAGATCTATGCGGGTTGATTTAGTTTAAACCCAGGGACCTCGGTGTAAACTGTTTTTTTCCAGGAAACTCTTATTAAATCTGTTTTTAAATTGAGCAAAAACTTTGAAAATCCATAACTTCTATTTAGTTCATCCAAATTTGGTCAAACAAATTTTGTCAGACTCTAAATAATGTAACCTACTTAAGAAAAATATAAACCCCCTATGTACTATGGAAAACTTAAGGGTTCTGATTTAATTATAGTTTTGGCCACAAGCTCAATAATAGAAAGAAAAATAGTTGTGCTATTTGGCTGGGGTTAGAAAAATTTGGAGAAGTCTATGTCCACCTACTGACCTAATTAAAAATGTTGAATCTCTCTGCCCAGCCTATTAAGTTAGTTTTTACCACTTATTTTACAATATGCTTAAGGTTAAGAAAAATAGAAAATGTGATTTAAATAATGAACCAGAGGGCACCTCTATTTTTGTTAGGGTACTTATTCAATGTAGTTCACTGGAAAAATCTATCATACCCTGTTTAGTAAAAAATAAGTAAGATCCCTTTTATTTTAAGAAAACAAGGAAAGCTTAGAAAAACCCTACAAAAATAACCCTAAGGTGAAAACACCCCAAACCCTTGGGATAACTAATGTTTTGTTATTATAAACATAAGAAAAATACAAAATCTGTTTTTTGATATTTTTCAAATGACAAGTTAGTTATAAGCACCTTTTGGACATAAAACTTTAGAAATTCACAACTAATTAATCACCAATTAACTTTTTGTGAATTTTGGTACAGAGGTTTATTATTACTGGTAGATCCCAACAAAAATAACCCTTAGGGAGGAACTTACCTCTAATGAAGAGATGTAGTGTAAAGTGGCCCATTTTGCACAACTCTTGTTATTTTCTAAAGCATGGCCTCCATATTTTAAGCCTCAGGTTCTTACAACAGGCTAGAATAGCAAATGGCAACCCACTGTAATTTTTACAGAATTTTTGGAAAATGTTAAATCACTGTCGTAGTTCAAACCTACACTAGAAACCATAAGTAGAAAATGAAGGAAGGGGAAAAGTGAATAACGGGAAATTGATGTCATCCTAAAAACTCTTTATAACTTGTCCACTGAAGTATATAAAGGCAATACCAATTCCCTATACTTATCCTCAATAAAAACTTAAACCTAAAGGTGATAAACATACACCACCAAAAGCCACGTATGACCCGGAAACCCTAAGTTACTCATCAATTTAGTGTTCTTCTCTTAGCATAATGTTTTTAAATCCTGCATAATCATGACATACATGTTCATTGCATTTCGATAGACTGTAACCTCGCTGATGGAGAGTACGTCCTCGTGCCGGAGCAAGGAGCTGCTCAGGAGGTAGCCCCCGATCCAGCACCAGAGCTTGCACCAGAGGATCTGCCTGCCCCAGCTTTGGAAGGCAAGCCTCGGTTTTATGCAAAACCTGTTATTTATACTATTTTACTACACTTAATGATTGTAGGATTGTTTGTGCACTTAAGTGTAGGAGTTGTTTGAAACCCTAGTTGCATGATCTCAGGAACCCCATTGAGATGAATACTAGTATGCTAAGACGAGTAGCTGCTTTATTAAATAGGATCTCGGTAGAAGTCGAGTGATTTTCTAGCACTCGCGCGAGGTCAGGAATTGGTTGTATCCACTTTCTTATCATATTGATGATGGTTGTGGGCAACAATCCATGGGGATTGGTTGCTCACGGGACAAATAAACTGGAATAAGGATTAAGGTGTGGTACCGTGAGTCAAGCGTTTGAACGTACTAAGCACATGCCGAGAAATATGGTAAATTGGTAAGCCTAGTACCTGAGTGAACCTGCCCGCAGATTGCTCTCCTCACGCGACCTGAGACGTGGTCTCCCATTCCGGTTATGGTGGGTACAAGTGCGGCCACTGCACGACGGCAGTCGGGGTCAGTGGGGCATTGTACGCCAAGGCGGTGAGCCCCTTTCTGTTGCCAGGGAATCGATGGGGACGGTTGATATGTGTGGGGACGGAGTGCCTCGCCATGTCATGTGTTTAGGTTTACCTTGCAAGGATAAAACTCGATTCGAATCGTCTGCTTCTTGCAGCTAATGAGACTGCTTGATCCATGCTGCTACATTGAGTAACAAGTGGGAATATGATGAGATGATACAAGATGTTGATTGCTAAAATGTTTGCTACTATGTATGAGTAGATAGTACACATTAGCCTTAAGAGAGTCACACTTAAATTGACAAAGTTAAAACTTGACTTAGAAACTCAGCTAGTGCTTTTGGCAAACCAAACCCCACAGCCAAATAGCTGCATGTCTAGAGGTAGAGGAGTAGACTCCTCACACCGGGCAAGTCTAGCTGAGTATTAGTATACTCAGCCTTGCTTGTGGCATAATTTTACAGGTTCTCTGGAGGACATGGTTGCTGGAGTGACTTGGCCGTCCGCCTTGCCACCGGGTTGGACTGTTGAGTGGGACCCCGCCTCGGCTGAGGAGGAGCATGAGGAGTGATGGGACAGGCTTCCCCATCTCTCTGTTTATTTGCCGTTAGTTTTATTCCGCTTCACTTCGAACAATGATGGTTACTTTTGCAAAAACTCCGATGATGATGATGTAATAATTTAATACTCTCACATGCATGGTTTTATGCTTTATTGTATTTGCTCTGTGACTCACCATCGAGTGAGATTGTGGTACTTGATCCTGTCAGTGGCCGTGTCGGACTAGATCCGAGGGATTGACGGGTTATTCCCATTTAAGTGTGGTCTAGCCTCTAAGGCAGGACTTAGGCACTTAAGTTGGAATAATTCGGGCAGTTCCGCCATAGACAGTCCGGTGTAACGGCGGAGCAACAGCTAGTCTGCGCCAACGGTCACCTGCTACAGCATTAAATGCGCGCCAGCGCGCGCAGAGGAGCAGAGCACGCGTGGGTGGCACACCGGACAGTCTACAGTACATGTCTCGTGCACCACCGGACAGCCAGGCGACCCCACCAGTTAGAGCTCCAACGGTCGAACCCTAACGGCCTGGTGACGTGGCTGGCGCACCGGACAGTGTCCGGTGGCGCACCGGACTGTCCAGTGCGCCATGCGACAGCAGCCTTCACCAACGGCTAGTTTGGTGGTTGGGGTTATAAATACCCCCAACCACCCCACATTCAAGTCATCCAAGTTTTCACACTTCTACACCTTACAAGAGCTCTAGCATTCAATTCTAGACATATGGAATGTTGTTGAGTTTGGTGTACAGGTACCATCCATAGGGGATGAAGACTACGACTCGGACGAAGTGGCCCAAATCCACCACTTTAACTCCCAAGCCACCACTATACTCCTCGCCTCTCTAAGTCGAGAGGAGTATAACAAGGTGCAAGGGTTTAAAGAGTGCGAAGGAAATTTGGGGCGTACTCAAGACCGCACACAAAGGAGATGAGGTGACAAAGATCACCAAGCGGGAGACGATCGAGGGGGAGCTCGGTCGATTCATGCTTCACCAAGGGGAGGATCCACAAGCTATGTACAACCGCTTGAAGACCTTGGTGAACCAAGTGCGCAACCTCGGGAGCAAAAAATGGGATGACCATGAAATGGTCAGGTTATTCTTAGATCACTCGTTTTTCTTAACCCTACGCAAGTTCAATTAATTCGAGGTGATCCTAGATACAAGCTAATGTCTCCCGAGGAGGTTATAGGAAAATTTGTGAGCTTTGAGCTAATGATTAAAGGCTCAAAGAAAATCATCGAGCAAGGCACCTCCTCAACGCCCGAAGCACAACCGATGGCATTCAAAGCGACGGAGGAGAAGGAGGAGTCTACATCAAGTAGACAACCCATCGACGCCTCCAAGCTCAATAACGAGGAAATGGCACTCATCATCAAGAGTTTCCGCCAAATCCTCAAGCAAAGGAGGGGGAAGGATTACAAGCCTCGCTCCAAGAAGGTTTGCTACAAGTGTGGTAAGCCCGGTCACTTTATTGCCAAATGTCCTATTTCTAGTGACAGTGACAGGGGTGACGACAAGAAGGGGAGAATAAAGGAAAGGAAGAAGTACTACAAGAAAAAGGGCGGCGATGCCCACGTTTGCCGGGAGTGGGACTCGGACGAGAGCTCCACCGACTCCTCCTCCGACGAGGACGCCGCCAACATCGCCGTCACCAAGGGCCTCCTCTTCCCAACGTCGGCCACAAGTGCCTCATGGCAAAAGACGGCAAAAAGAAGGTAAAATCAAGATCCTCCACTAAATATGAAACCTCTTGTGATGAGGATGATGCTAGCAATGAGGAGGATAACTTGCGCATTCTTTTTGCCAACCTAAACATGCAACAAAAAGAAAAATAAATGAATTGATTAGTGCTATTCATGAGAAGGATGATCTCTTGGACTCTCAAGAGGACTTCCTTATTAAAGAAAATAAAAAGCATGTTAAGGTTAAAAATGCTTACGCTCTAGAAGTAGAAAAATGTGAAAACTATCTAGTGAGCTAAGCACTTGCCATGAGACTATTGACAACCTTAGAAATGAGAATGCTAATTTGTTTGCTAAGGTTGATTCAAATGTTTGTGATGTTTCAATTCCTAATCTTAGAAATGATAATAATAATTTGCTTGCTAAGATTGAAGAATTAAACATCTCTCTTGCTAGCCTTAAGATTGAAAATGAAAAATTGCTTGCTAAGGCTAAAGAACTAGATGTTTGCAATGTTACAATTTACGATCTTAGAGATAAAAATGATATATTGCATGCTAAGATTGTTGAACTTAATTCTTGCAAACCCTCTACATCTACCATTGAGCATGTTTCTATTTGCACTAGATGTAGAGATATTGATATTGATGCTATTCATGATCATATGGCTTTAATTAAACAACAAAATGATCATATAGCAAAATTAGATGCTAAAATTGTCGAGCATGACTTAGAAAATGAAAAATTTAAATTTGCTAGAAGCATGCTCTATAATGGGAGACGCCCTTACATCAAGGATGGCATTGGCTTCCAAAAGGGAGACAATGTCAAACTTAATGCCCCTCCTAAAAGATTGTCTAACTTTGTTAAGGGCAAGGCTCCCATGCCTCAGGATAACGAGGGTTACATTTTGTACCCTGCCGGTTATCCCGAGAGCAAGATTAGGAGAATTCACTCTAGGAAGTCTCACTCTGGCCCTAATCATGCTTTTATGTATAAGGGTGAGACATCTAGTTCTAGGCAACCAACCCGTGCTAAGTTGCCTAAGAAGAAAACTCCTAATGTATCAAATGATCATGACATTTCATTCAAAACTTTTGATGCATCATATGTGCTTACTAACAAATCCGGCAAGGTAGTTGCCAAGTTTGTTGGGGGCAAACACAAGGGCTCCAAGACTTGTGTTTGGGTACCCAAAGTTCTTGTGTCTAATGCCAAAGGACCCAAAACCGTTTGGGTACCTAAAGTCAAGAACTAAAATTGTTTTGTAGGTTTATGCATCCGGGGGCTCAAGTTGGATCATCGATAGCGGGGTGCACAAACCACATGACCGGGGAGAAGAAGATGTTCTCCTCCTACGAGAAAAACCAAGATCCCCAACGAGCTATCACATTCGGGGATTGGAAATCAAGGTTTGGTCAAAGGTTTGGGTAAAATAGCTATATCTCCTGACCATTCCATTTCCAATGTTTTTCTTGTTGATTCATTAGATTACAATTTGCTTTCCGTATCTCAATTATGTCAAATGGGCTACAACTGTCTATTACTGACGTAGGTGTCACTATCTTTAGAAGAAGTGATGATTCAATAGCTTTTAAGGGAGTGTTAGAGGGTCAGCTATACTTGGTAGATTTTGATAGAGCTGAACTCGACACTTGCTTAATTGCTAAGACTAACATGGGTTGGCTCTGGCACCACCGACTAGCCCATGTTGGAATGAAGAATCTTCATAAGCTTCTAAAGGGAGAGCACATTTTAGGATTAACAAATGCTCATTTTGAGAAAGACAGGATTTGTAGCGCATGCCAAGCCGGGAAGCAAGTTGGTGCTCATCATCCGCATAAGAACATCATGACGACTGAAAGGCCACTGGAGCTCCTACACATGGATCTATTCGGCCCAATAGCTTACATAAGCATCGGCGGGAGTAAGTACTGTCTAGTTATTGTGGATGATTATTCTCGCTTCACTTGGGTATTCTTTTTGCAGGAAAAATCTCAAACCCAAGAGACCTTAAGGGATTCTTGAGACGGGCTCAAAATGAGTTCGCCTTAAGAATCAAGAAAATAAGAAGCGACAACGGGACGGAGTTCAAGAACTCACAAATTGAAGGCTTCCTTGAGGAGGAGGGCATCAAGCATGAGTTCTCTTCTCCCTACACCCACAACAAAATGGTGTAGTGGAAAGGAAGAATCGAACTCTATTGGACATGGCAGGAACCATGCTTGATGAATACAAGATGTCGGATAAGTTTTTGGGCCGAGGCGGTTAACACCACTTGCTACGCCATCAACCGGTTATATCTACACCAAATCCTCAAGAAGACATCATACGAACTCCTAACCGGTATAAAAAGCCCAATATTTCGTATTTTAGAGTCTTTGGTAGCAAATGCTTTATTCTTGTCAAAAGAGGTAGAAAATCTAAATTTGCTCCTAAGACTGTAGAAGGCTTTTTAACTAGGATATGATTCAAACACAAGGGCATATAGAGTCTTTAACAAGTCCTCAGGACTAGTTGAAGTTTCTTGTGATGTTGTGTTTGATGAGACTAACGGCTCTCAAGTAGAGCAAGTTGATCTTGATGAGATAGGTGATGAAGAGGCTCCGTGCATCGCGCTAAGGAACATGTCCATTGGGGATGTGTGTCCTAAGGAATCCGAAGAGCCTCCAAATGCACAAGATCAACCATCCTCCTCCACGCAAGCATCTCCACCAACTCAAAATGAGGACGAGGCTCAAGTTGATGAAGGAGAAGATCAAAGAGATGAGCCACCTCAAGATGACGACAATGATCAAGGGGGAGATGCAAATGATCAAGACAAGAAGGATGAAGAAACCAAGACCGCCACACCCAAGAGTCCACCAAGCAATCCAACGAGATCACCCGTTGACACCATCCTCGGTGACATTCATAAGGGGGTAACCACTAGATCTCGTGTTGCACATTTTTGTGAGCATTACTCTTTTGTTTCCTCTATTGAGCCACACAGGGTAGAGGAAGCACTTCAAGATTTGGATTGGGTGATGGCGATGCAAGAGGAGCTCAACAACTTCACTAGGAACGAGGTATGGCATTTAGTCCACGTCCTAACCAAAATGTTGTAGGAACGAAGTGGGTCTTCCGCAACAAACAAGATGAGCATGGTGTGGTGACAAGGAACAAAGCCGACTTGTGGCCAAGGGATACTCCCAAGTCGAAGGTTTGGATTTTGGTAAAACCTATGCACCCGTAGCTAGGCTTGAGTCAATTCGCATATTATTAGCCTATGCTACTTACCATGGCTTCAAGCTTTTACCAAATGGACGTGAAGAGTGCCTTCCTCAATGGACCAATCAAGAAGAGGTCTATGTTGAGCAACCTCCCGGCTTTGAAGACAGTGAGTACCCTAACCATGTCTATAGGCTCTCTAAGGCGCTTTATGGGCTCAAGCAAGCCCCAAGAGCATGGTATGAATGCCTAAGAGATTTCCTATTGCTAATGGCTTCAAAGTCAGAAAAGCCAATCCTACTCTATTCACTAAAACTCTTGACAATGATTTGTTTGTATGCCAAATTTATGTTGATGATATTATATTTGGGTCTACTAACGAATCTACATGTGAAGAATTTAGTAGGATCATGACACAGAAATTCGAGATGTCGATGATGGGGGAGTTGAAGTATTTCCTTGGGATTTCCAGTAAAGCAACTCCAAGAGGGCTACCTTCATCAGCCAAACGAAGTACACTCAAGACATTCTAAACAAGTTTGGAATGAAGGATGCCAAGCCCATCAAGACTCCCATGGGAACCAATGGGCATCTCGACCTCGACACGGGAGGTAATCCGTTGATCAAAATGTATACCGGTCGATGATAGGTTCATTACTCTATTTATGTGCATCTCGACCAGACATTTATGCTTTCCGTATGCATGTGTGCAAGATTCCAAGCCGACCCTAAGGAATCTCACCTTATGATCGTAAAACGAATCTTGAGATATTTGGCTTATACTCCTAGTTTGGGCTTTTGTACCCTCGGGGATCCACATTTGATTTAATTGGTTATTTCGATGCCGATTGGGCAGGGTGTAAGATTAATAGAAAGAGCACATCGGGGACTTGCCAGTTCTTGGGAAGATCCTTGGTGTCTTGGATTCAAAGAAGCAAAATTCGGTCGCTCTTTCTACCGCCGAAGCCGAGTATATTGCCGCAGGCCATTGTTGCGCGCAATTACTTTGGATGAGGCAAACCCTGCGGGACTATGGTTACAAATTGACCAAAGTTCCTCTTCTATGTGATACTGAGAGTGCAATCCGCATGGCGGATAATCCCGTTGAGCATAGCCGCACTAAACACATAGCCATTCGGTATCATTTTCTTAGGGATCACCAACAAAAGGGGGATATCGAGATTGCTTACATTAATACTAAAGATCAATTAGCCGATATCTTTACCAAGCCACTAGATGAACAAACTTTTACCAAACTTAGGCATGAGCTAAATATTCTTGATTCTAGAAATTTCTTTTGATGTCTTGTACACATAGCTCATAAATATACGTTTGATAATGTCTCTTTTATATATGCTATGACTAATGTGTTTTCAAGTGAATTTCAAACCAAGTCATAGGTTATTGAATTGGAGTCTTCGGCGAAGACAACGGCTTCCACTCCACTCTATTACTCATCCTTCGCCGTCGCTCCGAGCATCTCTCTGTCTTTTGGTATAATCTTCACTCATATTATTTGCAAAGGGGGAGAAAGTAGTTCATGAAAGGGCTTATATTTCACTCAAAGTATCCGTTTTTGGCGATTCATGCCAAAAGGGGGAGAAAGTATTAGCCCAAAACAAAAGGACCGCACCACACCACCTAATTTTTAAAACTAATGATTTTCATTTGGTAAGTTTCAAATTGGTATCTTATTGTGTTCAAAAAGGGGGAGAAAATAGCACTTTCAAAAAATTAGTATCTCAAAACCCTCTTGAACACTAAGAGGAGAATTTTATTGAAAGGGGTGTTTTGTTTAGTCAAAGGAAAATCATTTGAAACAGGGGGAGAAAATTTCAAATCTTGAAAATGCTTCTCAAAATCTTACTCATTTACCTTTGACTATTTGCAAAAGAACTTTGAAAAGGATTTACAAAAAGAATTTGTAAAAACAAAACATGTGGTGCAAGCGTGGTCCAAAATGTTAAAATTAAAGAAACAATCCATGCATATCTAATAAGTAATATTTATTGGCTCAATTCTAAGTAACCTTTGCACTTACATTTTGCAAACTAGTTCAATTATGCACTGCTATACTTGCTTTGGTTTGTGTTGGCATCAATCACCAAAAAGGGGGAGATTGAAAGGGAATTAGGCTTACACCTATTTCCTAATTGTTTTGGTGGTTGAATTGCCCAACACAAACATTTGGACTAACTAGTTTGCTCTAGTTTATAAGTTCTACAGGTGCCAAACGTTCACAAATAGACAATGAAAAAGACCAAGAAAAGGGTTCAACAAAGAGAGCAGGGGATAACCGAAGGCACCCTGGTCTGGCGCACCGGACTGTCCGGTGCACCACCGGACAGTGTCTGGTGCACTAGGGGACTCCAAGCTAAGCTTCGCACCTTCGGGAAAACTCAGAGGCACCACGCTATAATTCACCGGACTGTCCGGTGTACACCGGACAGTGTCCAGTGCTCCAAGGAGATGCGACTCTGAACTCGCCAGCTTCGGGAATCCGCTCTGCTATAATTCACCGGACAGTCCGGTGTAACGGCGGAGCAACGGCTAGTCTGCGCCAACGGTCACCTGCTACAGCATTAAATGCGCGCCAGCGCGCGCAGAGGAGCAGAGCACGTGCGGGTGGCACACCGGAGAGTCTACAGTACATGTCCAGCACCACCGGACAGCCAGGCGACCCCACCAGCCAGAGCTCCAACGGTCGAACCCTAACGACCTGGTGACGTGGCTGGCACACCGGACAGTGTCCGGTGCGCCATGCGACAGCAGCCTTCACCAACGGCTAGTTTGGTGGTTGGGGTTATAAATACCCCCAACCACCCCACATTCAAGTCATCAAGTTTTCACACTTCTACACCTTACAAGAGCTCTAGCATTCAATTCTAGACACACCCAAGTGATCAAATCCTCTCCAATTCCACACAAAGCTTTAGTGACTAGTGAGAGAGATTTGTTGTGTTCTTTTGAGCTCTTGCGCTTGAATTGCTTCTTTCTTTCTCATTTGTTCTTGTGATCAAAACTCATTTGTAACCGAGGCAAGAGACACCAATTGTGTGGTGGTCCTTGCGGGGAAGTTTTGTTCCCGGTTGATTGAGAAGAGAAGCTCACTCGGTCCGAGGGACCGTTTGAGAGAGGGAAAGGGTTGAGATAGACCCGACCTTTGTGGCCTCCTCAACGGGGAGTAAGTTTGAGAGAACCAAACCTCGGTAAAACAAATCCACGTGTCTCACTCTTTATTTGCTAGCGATTTGTTTTCCTCCCTCTCTCTCGGACTCATTATTATTTCTAACGCTAACCCGGCTTGTAGTTGTGTTTAAATTGTTAAATTTTAGTTTCGCCCTATTCACCCCCCCTCTAGGCGACTTTCATAGTGTTTTAGGGGTATCTCTAGAATGTACCTTCTTCTTCTTACCGTCCTTAGCCATGAGACACTTATGGCCGCTGTTGGGGAAGAGAAGGCCCTTGTTGATGGTGATGTTGGTGGCATCCTTGTCGGAGGAGGAGTCGGTGGAGCTCTCATCAGAGTCCATTCTCGCCCTATGTGCGCCTCACCACACTTCTTTTGTAATATCTCTTCTTCTCCATCTTCTTCTTCCCTTTCTTGTCATCGTCCCTGTCACTTTCACTTGTATATTACATTTAGCAATAAAGTGACTGGACTTACCACACCTGTAGCACACTGTAACACCCAAAATCTTATTTTGATATTTATAAAAGTTTCTCAAAAAGATTAAGAATTAAAATGTCTTTTAATATGGGTTCCTCACTTTTTAAAGTTATATTCTCCTAAAGTAAATGGATTGCAATACTATAATGTTTTTCCTTAAAAATGAATAGTGGGCGTTACATATTGGACGCATTTTGCCTAACAAGTAATTAATATATATACACATATGTATATGTGTATATTGTATGACATGCTGAAGTTTTTGTTTGCGCATTTGTTTTTGAAGACGAAACTCAAACCTGAATTATACCTAGAATTTGGATATTTGAGATAGAAAACAAAATAGAAAAAAATAGAAAATGGAAAAAAAGAAATGAGAAGTCGTCACATGAGATCACCAGCAGCCCACCTCCATTTTAACCCCTAGCCACGTTCCATGTGTACATATTTTTTTCTATTTATTTATTCACATGGCCGGAGTATGCATCAGCGTGACATTCGGTATGATGTCATCTCCATGCAATTCTAGTGTTCCTTTTCCACCGCCATGTGGGACCCCGTACACAGAACCTTCTCCTTCCCCACCGTGAAGATTTGCAGCAAAATTCTGTTGAGATCTGATCCTCCTCACGCACCTGCTGGCGGGATCCTCGGGCGGTTGAGTTTGCTCAGGGTATAAATCCCAAGGCCTCATACCCATACTTTGTAGGACCTAAACCATCGCTAGCCGAGCAATGCAGGGTGATGGGTGGGTTGTGCACCGTGCGGAGGGCAGAGAGAGATTGGGCGGCGCGCTATTGGCCAAACCGGGAATCAGATGATTGCTGTCGCCGTGAAGTTGCTCGGAGGGTCCACCAACAGCGCTGAGTCTTCGAATATAGTACTCGGGCGCGAAGAAAGTTTCTGGCCAGGGGCTATACGCCACCGCAGATCCGTGCGCCGCCATGGGCAACGTTGCTGCATCTGGATTACCGGTGAGCCACCACCTTGAACCTTCGCTTTGATCCTCGCGGCACGTAGAACATTTCAGATTAGAGGGGTGCATCTGGGCTTGCTTGGGTATCGCTGGCTTGGTTTTGCCATGGATGTTGGACCACGCCGTCACCTGGTGACTGAAGGTTGGAGAAGCACTCCTAACCGTTCATCGCAGACTAGGGACCAAGATTTGATCCAGGGTTGATGATGTTGCGGCCGCCAGATTTAGATTGAGCGGTCAAGATTAGAACCGTGTACCCCTTCACCTGTATTGAACTCAGACCATTAGATTTGGATCCGGTGATCCAGAGTAGATCACATTAACTTAAAAGCATAGCCATTGATCGTCGATTCGATGGTTATATCACGTAGCGATTCGATTCTAATCTGCCCATTGATCTCGCATTCAACGGTGCTCTTGGGCTAATACCCCTTCGCGTGGCATATTTTGTAAAGAGCCCTTGAGAATATAGAATTCAACCCGCCGTTCGAGCCATATAGAAAGTATCGCAAGATAGTCCTGTTATTTACAAATTAAACCCTGAACTCTTATGAAATAGTGTCCCCAGTCCACAGTACTCGAATTAAGTAAAATAATTATGAGAAAATGATTTTTAGGGTAAATAAATCTAGAATCTTGATTAATTCATAAGTAATTAATGTTAACTCCAAATTGATCCATTCTAGTTGCATTAATTTTGTATTAATATTGTTTATCACCTGGTACTCTGTTTTAGCATGGAACATAGATTAAAATTATTTACTTGGTTTATTCAATATTAAACACGTAAAACTTCGGAATAACTTCGGAAATTCATAATCCCTCCGTTTTAATTCCGATTTGACTCGTTCCAGTTGCGTTAGCTTTGTATAAATATTTACTACGCAGTAACAGCATAATTATACCATATTGCATAATTTTATAGTTAGATATTTATTTATCCTATGTCTACTAGATTAACTTTGCTAAACCAAAGCTAACCTATCCATAATTATAATGGATTAAAATATGATCTCTAGTCAAGTTATAATTAAGATTAAGGTTGAGTTAACTATTTATAGAATAGTCTATCACATGATATGCACTAATCAATTTATAATATAGTTTAATATTTAAACCACATAGATTTCTATAAACCATATCTCCTTAACCGTAACTCCGAATTTAGCGGTTCTCGAACCCACGATCTCGTAGCGACGCGTAGATTATTATTATGCAGTTTATTCTTATGTTTGGTGTGATGTTAATTATGTTTATGCCATGTTTGTTTGTATTGCTACGACTAGCAGTGAGTACACGTGTCATCTGAAGATCATCCTGGTACCTGGAATCTCAAGTCTAGGCAAGTTGTGCCCTTGATCACTTCTTTTTACCCACTCATGTTCTAATTAATCATAATGGTCTGCATAGGTTAATTTCGATGGGACCCAATAGGTTACTCTAGTTTGATTATCTTTATACTTTGTTTACCACTGAACTTTTTGGGTAGTACTTGCTAGTGCTTTATGTGGTTTTGGGTATGAAGATACATTATTCATGATCACACTTTTATTATCTATTTATTATTACTGTTCATGATAAGATCATTATGTTAATTGGAACATGGAGCGACCACCCGGGAAAACAGTGCTACCACAAGGGTTTATGGACGCCCTTGGCTGATTAACTAGGAAAGCTAGTGGAAGACTACCTTACCCGAAAGGGGCAAGGGCAGTAGGGGAGTGGTCAGTGTAGGGAGGTCCTTGGGATGATTTTGCTGCGATGGCGATCATGCGAGGGATCCCTGCATTGGAGCTTCCTATAAACTGTAGCGGGTTTTCTGAAGCTAGTGGAACTTTGTAAAGGCCTCGTAGTGTTACCCTGCCTCGCCTCCTCGGTAGAGGTGTATGGGAAGTCACGATCCCTTGGCGGATGGGTAACATGACTTGTGGGTAAAGATGCGCAACCTCTGCAGAGTGTAAAACTGGTATACTAGTCATGTCACGGTCATGAGCGCTCGGACCCTCACATGATTAATTTATGGAACTAAATTCAATTTGTCATATGCATTGCATCGCAGGTGATGTTGTTACTTTTGTTCTACTACTTAATTGGGTTGGTATTTACTTATACTTAGTAACTGCTAATAAAATTTGACCAACTTTAAAAGCAATGCTCAGCTCTAACCATCCTCTTTGGTAAGCCTTACACTTCACGTGAGCTCCCACCTTTGGCGAGTTCATGCACATTATTCCCACACTTGTTGAGCGATGAACGTATGTGAGCTCACTCTTGCTGTCTCACACCCCCCACAGGTCAAGAGCAGGTACCGCAGGATGAGGCGCTTAGAGGATGCTGCGATGAGTTCGTGAGTGGTCTAGGCCGTCGTCTCCCAGTCAACTTTGGGTTGCTGGACCGTTGTTCCTTATAATGTAATTATTTATTTATTTTGTGCAGAACTCCTATTATATAGTAAAGATGTGACATTCGATCCTGTGCCATGATTCAGCATATGTGTGAGACTTGGTCCCAGCACACCTGGTGATTATGTTCGCGCCTGGGTCTTGGTGCCCCTAAAACCCGGGTGTGACACACACCCTTTTAGAATGGGGCTTGTAGTCCTTCCCCTTCCTTTGCTTGAGGATTTGTCGAAAGCTCTAATGATAAGAGCCATCTCCTTGTTGTCAAGCTTGGAGGCATCAATTGATAGTCTACTTGATGTAGACTCTTCCTTCTTTTCTTTCGTTGCTTTGAATGCAACGGGTTGCACCTCGGGTGTGGAGGTGGCGCCTGCTCCAAGTTGACAATGTGTTTGGAGCCTTTGATCATAAGTTCAAAGCTCACAAACTTGCCAATCACTTCCTCGGGAGACATCTGCTTATATCTAAGATCCCCACGAATTAATTGAACTTGAGTAGAATTACGAAAAAGGAGGGATCTTAGAATAACCTTAACCATTTCATCATCATCCCACTTGGTGCTCCCGAGGTTGCGCACTTGATTGACCATCGTTTAGAGCCGGTTATACATTGCTTGTGGCTCCTCTCCTTTGTTGAGGACGAATTGACCGAGTTCTCCCCTGATCGTCTCGCGCTTGGTGATCTTGGTCACCTCATCCCCTTCTTGCGCCGTTTTGAGGACGTCCCAAAATCTCTTTGGAATTTTCAACCCTTACACCTTATTATACTCCTCTTGACACAATGAGGCGAGGAGTATAGAAAGTTGCTTGGGAGTTAAAATGCCTAATTTGGGTGGCCTCATCCGGGTCATAGTCCTCGTCGCCCACCTGTGGTGCCTGCGCTCCAAACTCAACAATATCCCAAATGCTTTCGTGGAGTGAGGTTAGATGATGCCTCATTTTATCACTCCACATACAATAATCTTCACCGTCAAAATATGGTGGTTTTCCTAGGGTACAGAGAGTAGAGGAGCGCATTTAGGAATGCGAGGATAGCGAAGAGGCAATCTTACTATACTTCTTACGCTCGTGGTGCTTCAAAGTTGTAGACTCCGCGCCGGATGTGGAAGGTGATGAAGAGTCAGTCTCGTAGTAGACCACCTTCTTCATTTTCTTTTTCTTCTTGTCACCCTTCCTATGTGACTTGATGAAGAGGATTCCTCCTTGTATTTGTCG